>UNPT01000128.1:0-120554 GCA_900536445.1 Hymenoscyphus occultus | reverse complement strand
GTCCTGACGGACCGTCACGGAAAGGCCAATATACTACACTGGACCTCGACAAAGTGTAAGCGTGTCACCCGGAGCGTACTAGCCTCAGAACTATACGCTATTAGCCAGGGATACGACATAGCGATTTGCGTTAAGACAACCCTCATTCGGATCCTCAATCAGCATATCCCTCTCGAGATTTGCACTGACTCTAAGTCAGTCTACGATTGTCTTGTCAAACTCGGAACCACGAAGGAGAAGCGATTAATGATCGACGTAATGTGTCTACGTGACGCCTTTGAGTCTAAGGATATTGACCACTTAACGTGGATCGAGGGCAAGGACAATCCCGCTGATTCTATGACTAAATCTAAGGGAAATGGCGCTTTAAAATCATTGATTGATACAAACGCAATTACGATCAATGCGAGCGCCTGGGTTGAAAGAAGCTAAAAGGAATGGACCGTTGTTTCTGTATCTCTTTCCGTCTCTCTTTAAAGTATCGCCAGTGTTGCGATATATTCCACACACTCGCTTGGCGACCCACTATATGTGGGTCGCTTCTACCTTGTGCGACTACCTTAAGTACTCGCACAACTTCCACTCCTTTAGCTAGACAGACACACTGAATATTATATACGTTTTGAACCCCTTATTTGCTTTACTGTTACGCACTTGTTATATCTCTATCCCAACAATACCTTTGTAAGATCTTAAACAAATATATAACTAAACCTATTTATGAAAACTATTTAATATTTATATAATCTAATAATCTATTAATTAACAAAAGTACTCTATACTATTAAAGAAATATATTTTTTTTCTTCTTCTATAGGTACTATACGTTATGACAACGCTCGAAGTAATAAATAATTAATAAAAACCTCCAAGTTTAAGAAATTCTTCTATACCTATCTACCCCTATCCTTATTATTCTCCTTCCTCACTTCATCTAAACTATAATACTAGACTATATTATACCAAAACATTCCATATACTAGCATATAACAAGACTTCCAAGCTAATTAGAACAGCCCCTCGGATATAATAATACTCGGACAACTCCTATTTTCAGAAGCCACCATAACAATCACTCACTCCGTACTCTTCGTCGCAAGCTCCTCGAGTACTTCACTTACACTTACTATTAAATACATAAGAACTACGAAAGTAAATATACGATATTAAAATCGCTTCTCGAAGATCTAAGTAAGGTACGATTTTCTATCTAAGAAAGGGAGAGAAAAACTTAAACCTATTTAGTAGGAAGCTTTTCTAAGTAAAAGACCTTCCTTATGTTTACTCCGCGCTCCTTGACCTCTGGCGAATATCTTTGGTATAATCTGGGATGGATAATAAACCATATCTAAAATCTGATTGTTTTCTATATAGCTTATATATTAGTAGAAGGAAATATCTATAAACCGAATAGACTTTTCTTAATAGATAACACTACGGTTAACCTAAGCCTCCGACGATAGCTTATTTATAGAAGTAAGCGGAAGTATTCTCGTGGCAAGCTCCTCGAGTACGAAGTAAACGATATCTACGCGGGATCATAAGGTAATTAGTAGGAGGAGAAAGGCTTCTGAAAATTTGATTGAGGCCGGTGAATACACCTTCCTCTTTACTGGAAACTACGAATATTGCGTCTTGCGAATAATCCAAAGTAGCAACTAATAGACCCGCATTCTCGCTTATTTCATCTCATGAAGGAAGTTGTTTAGTGAACGGTCACTTCCCATCAACTATTGTATCTTGTCCTGGAACTGAATAGCCACGAATCACAAAATTCTACAAGTCTTCAATCTATTAACATCTCCAAGGCCCGAGCATAGTATAAATCCTCCCTTCCTCTTCCCCAAACCCCCTCTGGGAATTACGTCAGGAAATACCAGACACCCGGCGGGCCGACCCGGGTACAAACCCTTCCCTAACGCGCACTTTTCCTAATACTAACGGTGGGCGCAAAGCCTTAAATATCCGACCAAAGACGTAGTTCTTTATCTACGACTCTACGAGTTCACGGGTTTACTTGTTTATAGGCAGGGAAGGGAGCGAGAGGGGGGGAGGGGGGTATAGGGGTATAATAGAAGTAGAGACTTATAGGAGGGCAAAGTAGAAAGGTACTTATAGAGAGTAATAGAGGGGGAGGGACAGGTAGAAACAGCTAAGTACTTATAGGTAGGGAGGGAGAGGGATAGATAAAAACGACTAAGTACTTATAGGTGGTTTATAGAGGTAAAGGGAGGGGGAAAGGCTCTATAATATAGATAGATAGCTCACGGAACGCTCGGGTTACGCTTAAACTCTCCTAGAAGTATAATAGTCTCTAGAGTACCCTCTGTCCCTAGAAGCCTACTTTTTGGTCCTTAAATCCCTACTTTTTAATACCTAATTAGGACGGTGTCAGGAATTTCCGTACAGTGTCAGGAAATGTCTGACACCGGGTTCCCAGAGGGACCTCCATCATCCTCCACC
This sequence comes from Hymenoscyphus occultus, assembly GCA_900536445.1. Lineage (NCBI taxonomy): Eukaryota > Fungi > Ascomycota > Leotiomycetes > Helotiales > Helotiaceae > Hymenoscyphus > Hymenoscyphus occultus. The sequence goes on along the minus strand of UNPT01000128.1, from coordinate 118,091 downwards.
CTCAAACACCCTCATCACAACTCCAACATCTACCTCAACAAAACAGAACCATGAGCCACCCCTCCAAACCCCCCTCAAAATCCAACCACCACATCTTCTCCCACCCGCAGCAATACACAGATCGTCAAACACACTACAAGCGCGGCAGAGTCTAGGAATGCAGTAGCTGCACTTGGTACCACGAACGCCTCGCCTGCTCAGGAACCATGCGATCTGGCGAACACCGCTGTGCGAACTGTCAGAAACCTGTCAGATACGTACCACGGGGGTATTATCAACACCCTCTCTTGAAATGCTCCCAGCGCGGTTGCCAGAACAGGGTGAGATTTCCTGAGAGACGCGGGCATAGGTATATAATATGTCATCATCCTATGGTTACTATGCTGGAGGAAGAGTTGTTGGAGGAAGGTATTATTATCTAGTGGATAGTGAATTGCTGGTAGATGGAAGTTTACAAATGGGATGGAGGACGGGGGTTGGCACAAAAGGGAACATCTCTCTTGACAAAGGGGTGGTGCAGGACACTATATCTCTTTCTCAGGCACACAGGGGTTAACATTCGAAGAGGAAAACAGGATAGCTGCGTTGACTAAATTCCAGGCAGGACCTGATAACTCGATTAAGTTTAGTAATGATATTATCTGCCACTTTTCTTGTCTACCCGAAGCTCCCTTATGCCATGCTTTTCTATGATATGTAAGAAGATTAAACGTTATTCTACACCCATTTTAATTTACAAGAATATAAGTCTACTACAATCCTAGTTTGTACTCTACGATCTGTTGCAAATAAAACTTTAGACACGATTTAGTCTATCTATTAAATCATAGTCTTTCCGGTTACACTAATGACCTCTTCTAGCCTTATAGTAAGGCGAGTAGTAAGCTATCGCTAATCCTCCAGTTTTACTTCTCTCTAGAACTTATATAGAATAGTAATTATATTCTCCCTAGATTTTAGTAACGTTCGGCATTTGGAATTCCTTTCTATTCTAGACCCTCTTTTAAATGGGATGGAATATTCCATGGAAGGGGTCTAGAAAATTCTATAATTCTACTATAGAATTTGGAATTCCAAAATGGAATTTCATGTAACTTATAATAACGTTGTTTTAGTCCCTTAATTAATAGTAAGCTTAGGGTAACTAAGAATAGTAATTAGAAGAATATTTATACTTAGGCTTAGACTATGTAGTATATACTAAGCGTAATACGTAAGCTAGTAGTATATAACTAACGTAGTAAATAACTAAACTAATTTACTTTATTATTATTTACTTTACAGCTAAGCTCCCTTATTAGCTAAAAAGTTTTATAGATATATTATACTTAGAATCCTAAATTCTAGAGCCTTAATCCTTAAGATATTCCGTTCTAAATTTAAAAGCCTTTAGAATATTATACTATAGAATGAAATCTTGGAATCGTATTCTAAGTACCGAACGTTAGACTTTAGAATAGAATATAACTCTATAATTCCGTTCTTTATTTATTACTAGATATTCTTCTCTAGAATATAGTATATAGTAGGGGAATTAGTAATTTAGTTTAAAAACAGGGCTTATACGTATAAATACTTTACTCTAGAAGGAAACTAAAATCGAGGATCTATTAGTACAAAAAGTTTGTAAATGTATAGAACAGGGTTAGAGGTCTAACAAAAAAGTTTATTTATATTAAATAAGCGCGCGGTATAAACCAGGTATAGAATAACGTTTACTTGTCTTATATATATAGATATACAGTGATTAACATCTAAAGAATCCCTTTCTAATGATCATTTGAGAATGTCTTTATTCTTTGATATGGTTGTGGTTTTATATACACTAATCTACAAGTTGTATATGAATCTTACACCGCCTTAATAGAAATCTCATCTAGTTCTCGGAGCAGGATTGACCAAGTTTACGACATTCCTCAAACTCCCAAAGGGCAAGACATCACTAATGCGACTGGCACCAGCAAAATGCATGACCAGACGATCAATACCACAGCCCCAACCTCCCGTAGGGGGTAGACCAAACTCCAAAGCACCGATGTAGCTCTCATCAACAGTAGCTACGTTCTCATCACTTCTGAATGCTGCCTGCTGGACGAATTTATCTCGTTGTTCAATTGGGGAGTTCTCCTCTTCGTACATATTTGCGATTTCCTTCTTCTCTATGTACAGCTCCGCGCGAGCAGAGACCAATTGCTTGGTGGAAGGGTCAATGTATGACTTCGCTAACGGTGCCATACATGCTGGGTGATTTATAACAAATGTAGGACCATCACACAAAGGCTCGATGTATGCAGTGGCTAATCTGTCAAGTAGACGTGGCAAGTCTGGTGACGATGGAATCGATATCGAATTCTTCTTGAGAATGGCCATAAGCTCTTCGGTGGCAGTATGGGAAAGAAGATCTGGAAGTTTGAAGCCAAGTTGCCTCTCAATTGTAGGGACAAATTCGAGACGTTGGAAAGGTGATTTAAGAAGTGCTTCGGAAACTTTTGGGATTGCCTCGAATTGTTTCTTGGGTGATGCGTGAAGCTCGTTAACGAGCCCTCCAATACCAACCACCATGTCCTCCGTCATTTTGATCAAATCATCTAGATTTGCGAAAGACTTGTAGAATTCACAAGTGGTGTATTCGGGATTATGGGTTGCATCCAGACCTTCATTTCGGAAGACTGGCCCAATCTCGAATACACTCCCCACTCCTCCAACCAGTAGACGTTTCAGCCATATTTCTGGAGCAATGCGAAGCGCCAGCTGCTTTTCGGGAAATTCTGTCGCATTCGTTATGAATGGCTTTGCGATGGCACCACCAGCATCACCAGCCACTATAGGTGTCTGTACCTCTAAAAAGTTGTCTTCCAATAGAAAATTTCTGATGTATTGGATGACATGTGATCGAAGCCTTAAAGTCTGTAGTACTTTTGGATTGACCAGCATGTCTACATGCCGATTCCGAACTCGAGCTTCCGGGTCTGTGAGTTCCTTTGGATGAATGCTCAGTGATGGTGACAAGATTGATGGCACATCAGTGCCAAACACCGATAACTGTCCCGATTTTGTACGGTGTGGGTTGCCAGACAAAGCTGTAATGATGTTAGGGACGTGTATTCACAGCATCAACAGGGTACTGACCAACGATGTCCCCTGGTCTCAATACATAAAAGACCTCATTGAATTGTTGCAAGATTGACGAGGAGCCAGAATGAATTGACTTGCCCTCAAAAACACCTTGTACGGAATGGCCATCCGCTTCAACATCCAGGAAGAACAATTGGCCACCGGCTTTACGAACAGAGACTACCCGGCCTGGAATATCGTGAGTACGTGTGACCAAAGCACCGGGGCCATATATCATTCCATACCCCGTACGACGACATTTTCCTGATGTCGTTTCTCCCCGGGTGTCAATTCGGCATAACGCTCAAGATATTTCGCGATAGAGACTGCATTGCGGTCACTCTGAATGCGGGGCCATTTCAAGGCGCCAACACTCTCTAACTTGCTACACCTTTCGGTATTTGCGGATGTCGAATGGCAACGGTTCAGGTATCGAGGGTTTGATCCTACGATTGCCGTGGTAAGAAGAGGATTGCTTGGCGTGGAGTGAGAATTTCTCACGGAGGAAAGACTCCTAGAAATACATGGCCTCAACGAGCGGAGGGAAGAGGCGCCACGCATTCTGTGATTGATACCCAGATTAGCCAATATTCTATGCTCAAGAAGCGCACAATCGTTTGGTATCAAATGGGGAAATTATCAGACAACGGATCGATGTGAGATCAACCACCCGGAGGTGTCAGTCGCAACGGTTCTAATGTTATATGGAAATCATCATAGTATCCCGGGAAGAGTTCAAAGAAAGGATTGGGTGCTCACAGTGCGATTTGCGACCTTCATTCGTGGTTTGGCGTGAGGAAGAAATGAGGGAGGGGGATGATATTTTTTGACTTTGAGAAATGCTGAAGAAATAATCGCCGGCGCACGGACCACCAAGATGACGCTAGAGGGTTGGAGCTTCGAGAAATTGAAGCTCCTCAACTCAAGCTCTCCCTTCAGCATCTTGACATCATCATATCACAAATCACGAACCTCACCGGATAAACCACTCGATTTCTGCCCGTGAACAAATCTCCAAAAACCGCAATCATGTCGTCAATGTTTGGATTCGGACGCCCACAGCCATCTTCTGCTGAGAAGATCGCAGCAGCAGAGCAAGAAATGGACCTTGTCACCGACATGTTCAACAAGTAAGCTACATTCTTCTAGAACCGGGAACCGAAAGAACATGTTTCTAACCAAATGCGCAGACTCCAACAAGCCTGCATGAAGAAATGTGTACCAAGAGACTACCGCGAGGGCGACCTCCACAAGGGCGAGGCTGTCTGCATCGACCGATGCGCCTCCAAATTCTTCGACGTCCAGATGAAGATCTCAGAATTATTACAAGCTGAAGCACAAGCAAAGGGCGGAGCTACTGGTGGGGGTTTTGGTCTTGGTGGTTTATAAAAGAATGGATGGATGTTATCGATTTGGAAGACTTCGCAATGTGTATTATGGATGGATGAGGAGTACAATGGGCATCGCAGCATCGACAAGAAAGTCTTGCGCTGGGATATTTTATCAGTCACCCCGTGTTTCTGGCTGGATATTTGGTAATGAACACGCATGTCGGGATGGTTGTATACTAGGCGAAGGCGGAAGAACGAACGGCGTCATCATCCACTCTGAATTGATCCGAGCATTCGGGATTTTTACACGTATTCGTGCATTTTTGGTGTGTGCGGAATTTTCATCTACTAGCTGTTACATGAGTGGCAATTTGTGGTCTTTGTCAAACGCGCCCTCAACGCTAAGAAGTACTGCTTATCACTAGACGCAGGGTTTGACTCCTCAACCATGAAGCAATTTTCCCCTGGCAACAAGTGTGGTTGAAAAACACCGGGCATTGAGCGATAAAGGATATCTCGTTCTCCTGTCTGCATTCTATTAATCCATTTGCCAAAACGATAATACTTAATGGTACTCATACCAATCAACCTAATCCAAGATGCAGTCCCAAAGGCAACAAGAAATATCAAACTCTGTTTTATCTTCCTCCTGTTATCAGATACCTAACCAATAGATATCTTTCAACGAGCACGATAGATCAAGAACATAACCCTAAAAACTAAATTTTGGCCCCAAAGACGGAGCAGAAACGAGTCCAAATTGCGGGGGAAAACAAAATCGGCAGCTGTTATTTAGACCCACATTCAAAGAAACAGCTCAGAAGATAGTGGAGTCAAGCTATAAATTTCTCTCTTTATCTCGCCTGGGTAAGATATCACTAGGAACTATTAGATTAGATTGGACGGTTTAGAAGAAAATCGGACTTAAATCCTATCTAATTCTACGGTAAGATTTACATACAATGCTGATTGTAGTGACTTCCTCGTACATCAAGTAGAAGTGAAAACATTTATATCTTCTTGACGCCCTATGGTGAAAGGTGTTTTCCAATGCATCTCCCAGACATTAACGTGGTCGTGTCTACGTTAGAGGGCTGTAGAGGCGAGTAGGGGTTTATTTTTATTATTATAGAACTTTCTATATAGAAAATAGGAGCAAAGGGGCGAGGAGGTAGAGCGAGTAGGTCACTTAGGGGACAGATCTACAACTAAAAGCCTTTATAAAGAGGGTCTGAAACTCCGGTGATTTCCTTAATTTGGCAGCACAAGAACTACAAGTATAGCAAGGGAATAGCTTTTTTTCCGGTTGGTCCTTTGATGTGATTGGAAATCTCCAAAATCCAGGGGGGTTCCCAGGCGAAGACCGGTTCTTTTTAGGGTTCTGTTGAGAGGTGATTTCTTACTCGTGTCTAGCGAATGAAGAATACGGTTTTGACAACAGAAAGGTTCTCGATGGTAGGATATTTGGAATTTAGGTTCCTGCGATCCCCTTTCAGTGGAAGTCTAGGAGCAAAGAGTAAGAATCACTTACAAAACAGACAGACATTATTGATGTAGAAGTTTCATACAGTTTCTTTTCAGGGCTCTTCCGTCGAAGCCATTGCAATGCGCCGGTTGGCCTCGTAGGTTGTGCGCATAGGCTTCATACAGTAATCCTCTTCAGTGCCTGATAGGGAAAGCGGTCATATCTTGGTGTCAGGGTTCACTCTTCCTTTTCAGGGACAAAAGGCGTAAACAATTCGTCCTCTCCAAAAAACTGCGTGTCACTTTGTGTATTATCTACCTTTCGTCGCTAGTTTGGCTGTCCCTAGTTTCGTTGCTGCTACTTGTAGTGGTAGCAAAGTCGCCGCTGGCACAACTAGACTCAACTTCTTCTACGAGGAATACTACAGCATACTACCTTCAAACGATAACCTATATCTTATTCCAAAATGATCTCTGCTACATATGTTATTGCGGCCAGGAAAGTCTTTGACGAATAGCAACGTCTTTATATCCCTTAAGAACGAATGCTCACCCCTATATTCCAAATTACACAATTCCTATTCTTATACCTGAAGGCTGGTTTATATACTACCAGGTAACAGGTCAAAACCCTCCTCCAACCTAGTAACCCTAGCTATCTCCTTTCCTCCTATAATTTATTCCCTACCTACCTAGCTCCTCCAGCGTTAACACTATTACCGTAACACCTAACCAGAAAAATGTATACCTCACGGCGGCATATCATACTAATAAACTCAACAGAAGAACCCCGTTGTATTTCACTATCTACAAAGCCCCTAATTCCTCTGCCTAGACACAATAATGCGCTTTCTGCCGTTGCCGGGCCGAAAGATGAGTACCTCCACCACCACGATGAGAACCCACGATCTCCATTACTCACACACACTATCTTATCTTGCAAGGAAAACCACCATGAACCAATAAATCTTTCACTCGAAATACTGTATTTATACCACGAGCGCACAATATGATTTCGACAGTAAAAAAACCTTCGACAGCAAGAAACTCTAACCATTCCCACGACATAAAAAGTAAGAATGAGCAGGAGAGAGCCAGAGTGGCGGGATATGGACTGGATCGTAAGATATACCTAAACTTCGACTCCAAAGGTAAGTAGATCGTTGGAATTCCATCGAAGACCTAAATCTATCCAGCAACGGACAATGTGGTTTACTTTCTCCACGTTACTCGACTAGGCTATATATATTGAAACTCGAGGTCTAAAGGGTTTAGTTGTATTTATAATAATAATAATAGGTAGTTCTAGTGAAGAATGTTTTAGCTAAGACTTAGAATTCGAAGGGTACATTAGATAGGCTCGAAATCTAAGATATTAAGAATAGTAAGATATATGAATCTTATTCTATTAAGATGGTACCCTCTAATAGTGAGATTATATAGGATTATTTAGAATGTTAGGTCTTCGAGAATAATGGCAGTGCTTAGTATAGCTTCTTCGATAACTTTTAGACAACAAATATACGGCGTCCTCGATATCTTATTTCGACTTTTTACGTAGCCATGTTCATCCTTCTTCTATGTTTGGTCTTCCATTGGTAAGAGTGCTTAGTAATATTGTGATTCTCGTTTGAGCATTCGATGGATCGTGGATTAGGGAAAGTTATTTTGCTGTCTATTCACATACAAACAAGCTACACCGCTCATGTTCCGAGGGGCATAGTACAGCATTATTTTCCATGACTCCGTTCTAACACTGGGAAGCTTACAGATATAATGACTGTCCCTCGATACCACTTGAAGTAGCTCGAATCATTGCTCAAATTCATCCATCTATCTATGGTACAACTTTTCTCCTTGATCTCTAGTTCACTCTAATTTGCATCTAGAACTTGAAAACTTGATCCTTGGTGTATCCAAGTTGCTCAAGAATACTTCCATCAAGCTCTCCCTGGTTCGAAGGCGATACCTTTACACCTGAGATAGCCTTGTACATCGGTGGCGGCCCGCAAACAAAGATCTTGATGTTCTCTGACTTTGGCTCCGGCAGCACAGTCTTCAACAACTCCTTTGTAATCCGTCCTTCCGACCCAACCCATCCCTTTGGTGGCGTATCGAGAACGTAGAATGCGCGGAAACGTTGAGGGTATGTGTTTTCCAGGTGTTCGAATTCCTTCTTCAACAGAATGTCTTCCTCTGTGACGTTCGCGAATACCAGTGTCACCTTCGTCTGGTCGTCTGGGTTGTTGAAAATGCCGCGGGCGAGTTGATACATGGGGGTAATACCGGTTCCACCAGCGATCAATGCGATGTGCTTGTGCTTGTTCGCTTCCCATGGGTACTTGGGGATGGGGCCTTTGAATTGAAGTTCTTGACCGGGAACCATGTCGTGCATGTGCGAAGACATTGGGCCGCCCTTGTATTTCTTGACGATCAAGTCGAGATATCCTGTCTCACCTACACTCTCGATTAGCACTTCTCGTATTTCTCGGTGGAACCCGGCAGCTACCAACCTTCATCGCTGGTGGGCGTATATGGTCTGATGACAGGCTTCTCCATGTCTGGACCCTTGTACTTGGTGACAAGTGCAGAGGCAACCTTCAACCCGCTGACCTGGTCATCCTCAGGTAATGCGAAGCGCAACTTCTTGGTGTTGTGGTTGATGTTCTCAACGCTCTCGAGTCTCAACCCAATGAAGCCTTGATCACCTCCAGTAAACGCAGCTTTTGCGGTAGCGCCTACAGTGGCACTCTTGACTTTCGCCTCAGCATCCTTCGCAGCGGTTTTGATCTTGGTAGCGTCGTCTTTATTGAGGAAGTAGTATGCGCCTGCAGCTAGGGCGGTAGCTACACCACCGTAAAGGATTGAATTAGAGCCGCTCTTGGGTGCTTCTGTCGCATATCGGCGGTATTGCTGTAGGCATAGCGTATGAAGTTAGCTTCTGGTCGAATATGAAGAGTTGCAAAGTCAATTGAGGTTGTCGTCTCCAATGCACAGGCACATCTGTGGTGGGGGAGCTTGGTAACTTCTGGAGAGCTTAGAATAGCTGAGAATGCTTACAGATCTCAATGGCTGAGCCGATCGGAATGCTTGTCTGGCAAACATGATGAATATCTAGTTCTCAAAACTTCTGGAAATTAATTGATGTGAGGTTGAATAATGGAGAGATGATCGCAATGTCCTAGAACAAAAACCTGGAGCTTCCGACTTCCATGACGTCTCTTCGGACCTTTCGGATATAACAACCCCGCTAGTCCTTAAGTAGACAGTCCAGTACTCCAGTACTCCGTTACTCAACCATCTTTTACTTCCAAACTTTTAAACTTCTAAGTTGATAATGCAATAAACTCATTACTCGTCGCCCGTCAGAATGTGAATAAAATCGATGGAATCCAGCTGAAAACGAATGAAAACCCAATGTCAGTGTAAATTTCTAGTTTTCTTCCCTTTACGTAAGAAATACCTAGGTTCAGATTTAATCAATGTTTTCTTCTATTCTTTTTCTTCCGTTAAAGCTAAATTTGGAGTTATGAATTTATAGTGCATCTCCTCCTTCTTAGTATCCGCAGCTCTTGCTAAATGTCAATTGTAAATATAGAGTTACAATTGTTCACTGGTGTCTCTAATCTTTCTTTTTTTCTTTTTCAACTAGTATAGTAACTAAAAGTTAATTTTGGCTGTTATGTTTCCATAACTACCTAAATAGATTAGGAGTTAAGATTTCAGGAATAACCGAGAATATCCCTACATCAGGATCTTTGTATTGATGTTTTTCCTATATCAATTTGACTCGGAGTTTTGCAAATAGTAAAAAGTACATTGGCGCCTATTCGGACCTAAATCGTGAGTAAAACGCTGGTCTAACCTTCCTGGCTAAAAAGTATAACCTTCCATTCGGACCATTCGTAATATATAGAGTTCCGAGTTCATAGCAAGACACGTGAAAAGTATCTATGCGGGATTTCTTTCCTCAAGAACCTCTCACGAAGCCCACTATTTTAATATTCGTTACTCAACCCTTCGAGGACAGGAAAGATATCTCAAGACTTCCCAACAACTTTGAGCCATTCTCTCGCCCTATCATTCGCTAACGTCACCTACTGATACGCTGTTGCCAATATGACGGAAGGTAATCAGACCGTGCCCCTCAAGGAATTCCATCTTTTCCCGAATCTTCTGAAGGAACTTCGATGTCAGATCTGGTCTATGGTCCCACGTTGTGGCCGAATCATTCAGGTTCATTTTCTCTTCGATAAAAACGAATGGGGAGCAGAAACCGACAGTGCCACGTTGTTGGACTTGGTCCCTACGTTGGTTGTGTCCAGAGAGGCCCGAAATGAAACGATGCGAGCCTACACAAAAGCGTTTGGCACAATCATCGACTTGGAAAAAGACACTCTCTTCATCAGCGACTGTATGTTTACTTATCGAAAGACGGGTCGGATGTTGCTGGATATGGAATATATTGGGCAAGTGCGAAATCTTGCTTTACGTGAAGATGTTGTTGGAATGTTGCTATATTTGGAGTGGGCGACACACTGTATGGATCTTTTTGATACCTTATTCCAGGTGTTGTCAAGATTCAAAAAGCTTGGACACTTTTCAATTGTGTTGACACCAACCGACAATATCTCTGCTTGCAGCGATAATTTCGGAGTGGAGGCGGAATATATGACACGCGGGCCTGTGGAGGATGACCAGTGGTACGAGGAATTCGATGAGTTGGATGATATTGACGGCCAGTCGAATGATGTTATACATGATGAAGATTATTGGCTCAATTTCTTCGAAGATTATTGGCTCTATCTCTTTGACGATGAAAACTATGTTGAGCTCGATGAACCATCTCTAGAAGCACTCAAAAGGTACCATGTTAAGATTGAGAAGCGTATGTTTAAGCTCCACAAGCGGGACTCCGAGAGAGCTAGTACAGAGCTTCAGCATACTCGTAGACCAATTTACCCTCCAAAAGCATACCAATACGACGGCCGAAAGAGCCAGGGGCCTCGCTCCCTAAGGCTCTTGATACGCAAACTATTTCAACATGGAAAGAGGAAATTTCCACAATGGGTGCAGCCATCTCTCAGTTTGACAATTGTACAACCTGGTCAGAATACTATCGATGATACGCCTCCGCTCTTTCACTATCTGGGGGACCATGATGATAAAGTCGCAGAGAATATACCCAATGTATGATCATGGTAAATGGCCGAGGTCAGGTCAATTTAGAGCGAATGTCCTTTGGCTTAGGAAGATTGCATCTGGTTGGTGCGGTTTGCTGCTTTCTTCTTAATATTTTTTGTGGTTGGTCAATACATCGATCTACCACTATGCCAATTTGTTTACGGGTGAGTAGGAAGTAGTGCATCCAGAAATTGAAGCTGAGTACGGACTAGTAAATCTTTGAGCGAAAAGAATGTCAATAAAAAGTATCTTTCTTCTATCACGATGTTCGATACAGTGACCAATAAAGTACCGGGGCATTCAATGCCATAAATTTATCGGTCAACTAGCATATCAGCAAATAGAATATTGTAGCTCTGACAGAATCCGCTTTTTAGTACACAGTAGTATACGTGAATAAAGTTTCAGAACAGAGAGTGTGGAGACCCAAGAATGTCGATACCAGATAGCTACATCATGATAGAATTCAACATTGGCTAGACTAATGTCGATAGATGATATCGCGATAATTGGTTATATATCGTATTCAGCGTCTAAATAAATACCGCAAAGTTCCAGGCCAACCAGAAAGGGTCAATAATTAGTTACATGGCCGGGCATAAAAAACTTACCTAGACCCAGAGTCTGCCATACTCCTAATGTTTCTTGTTTTCGCTGCCGGGCCAGAAACCGTGGGAGAGTAGTGTTTTTCGCGAGCCTTGTAGTAGGCTCGCTTATCCCGCTTAACTGGTGCCTGGCTCCCTGTGCCCATCTACTAGCCCATCACGTGCCCATATTATTCTTACCTCCGCACATGAAGAACATATGAACAAGGCTCTGACTTATCATGGATCTCGGGAGTTTACACATCCACTATGCTAGTACAGGCTTGCTAAGTTCATATTCTGACCGAAATGCCTCTAGATGTCAAAATATGTTCTCACCTACACCTACCTCGTAAATAAAGGTCACGGCATGCTTGCTTCCGCCGCCGGCCCCGTTCACGCTTCTAGAATACTTCCAACTGCCAAATCAATTTGCATCGATGTAAAGGAGCCGGGGAATGCGATACCTAAAAAAGTTCAATAAGAAAGAGACTAGTTAATTATAAAGATCATTGTAGGACAATATCATGTAAGCATAACCGGGATAAATGACTCAGCTTGGCATACCCAACGAGTGTTGAGCAATGGAATGTAAGTAGAACAGTTCGGTTTCAAGTCTGTTCTATGTTGGGTGTGTACAGGTGCCAAATCCGGTCCCAGCTCCTGTCTATTCACTTAAGGGTAGTGGAGCCCATTTTCAATCATAAATGTATTCGAATATAACAGATGCCGAGATTTGTGTCACCTAAGCTATCATGGCATATTTTTATTCTGCTTCAAAGTTCCTCGTAAATTATTGATTGCTCACTGGAGTCCGATTCAAGTAGAGTTTTGTTTAAAAGGGGGCTTGGATGTGTTAAGCCAGAAAGAATGGGAGACTCAAAAGAAGAGAACCATGAGATTTCAACCTTCCATCTTATAGGATTCGCTCTATATTGATTTCCGTAGATAAGTATCGTGAATTTCAACTATTTTTCGATACTACGGAAACCTTCGACGGCAGGACCTTACGCAGACCGATTCACAATAAACTCTACTATTGCATTCGCGTATTAATATTCGCTAGCCTTCGATTTGCCCAAAAGCTCGGAGTACTTCGTCTGCTTCACTAAACACACATCCGACAGAATTAGAAGCCACGCGCCCTAAAGCGATCCCATGTAATTTGCATGTAATTTTCATGTAATCTTAGCCACACTTTCGTTATTCAGGATGTTGGAAACCTGGATCAAATAGGTTTTATATCAGAGACCTGAGAATTCCATCCCTGCTAGACTAGCTTTGAGGGAGGATTCCACCGAAAACTTCTTTCGATGGAAAACGATGGGTTGTCTTGAGAGACTTTCTCTCGTTGATCAGCCATAGGTCTACGGCGGGCTGTCCATGTTAAACCCGCTAAACCTCTAACCAGGAAACACTAAACACTAACAGTCGAGACTATATCTTCATTCGTGTCCCTAAGGGGCTCGTAATATTTTCCTTCCGTAATCTAATATTACGATCAAGACAAATGACTACGTAAACTATTAGTTTTCATTTCCAGAGGCGTATAGGAAATATATTCGATTTATTATTTAAGCAAATTTAATGTGTGCCTCGATATTGTAAGCACCCCTTGGATATACCCGGATGCGTGTTTCTGGAGAAACGTCGTTGAAAGATGGCGTTAATGTAAATAACAAGAAAAATATCCTCTTGGCCTCCTCGCCTATGGTTCCGCTCCGGGCAAGGCTCTCGAGTTCCTGTTCTTTTATAATGGACAGTAAAGAAATTAGAGATTTTCGCAACGTGTTTATGAAGGAGTTCGTGTAACCTAAGTTCAAGAAAGCAGTGGATAGTAGTAGATAGTAGAGGCACCTACAAATTATAGCTTGAGTTTATTATAGAAATAATCCTACATCTAAGTAAATTTGAAGATACAACATATAGGCAGGGGTTTTTTATTCTTTATTCTATTGATATCTTGAATCTTGTGGTACATTACTTTAGTCTCGTTCTACGTTTCATGCTACGAATTAAATTACTATTAAAAATGTGGTCAACTAATATGCTGACAGGTCTTTCCACCACTCTACCATGAAGCAGGTAGTATAAAGGAGTAGGTTTTATATATATATTAGGTAGTTTCCTGCTCTCACTTTCTGGAGTAACTCGTTTAATATAATTCTTATTAGTACTTCAAACTAGCATACCAGGTACTCTACATATATATTACTATTAATAGGTTCTGAGCCCGGAACGCTCGCCTAGGTCCTTAATTATTTATTTGTTTATATATATTAAAGAGAGAGTATTTACACAACTCGCTAGGATAATTTATATCTAAACTAGGAGAAAGTTTAATAGATCTTCTATAAGAAACAAGTAAGAATTTAGACGTACTAGACACAAGCTTAAAAAGTAGTAGCGAAAGTAACTAAATATTTATCTATTCGCCTATATAAGAAGGAGAAGTATCTATACCTTTAATTTAAGATCTCCTCTCTATAGTCGAACGATCTAGGGTAATATAACTAAGAATTATAAACCTAGTAGACGAGATCTACTAAGGAATTAAAGACTTAGAATCTTAAATTTAATAAGACCTAAATATAATAAATTCTAATTCTAATTTAAGCCTATCCTTACTACTAGATTCTCCTCTTAGATCTCTAGGCCCGAGTATAAACCTATCTAATAGTATAGCTTTTATATCCCTTATAAAGAATAATATAGGTTTTATATTTATTAATAAGGCTAAGCTTAAAGGAGAGTCTAATTATATAGAATAGATAATATTATTAAAATACTTATTAAAATAACTTATTATTAAAGAAGTAATCTACCTAAATTATATAAATCGCTCTATAGACTTAAATAATTACTAAAACTCTAGTAAAATAAGCCTCGAAAAGTACTAAAAGAGATTAGACTTATACTTGTAACCACTAATAACTATATCTATACTAATAATAGTAAAAGTGTTATTATATATATATATATATATCGATGATATACTAACTATAAGTAAGGTAGGGAAGGAGTTAGAGTAAGTTAAGGTTAATTTATAAAAGTACTTCGAAATAAATAACCTTAGACTAGCTTAATACTTCCTAGGTATACGAATCGTTCGAGATAGAGATACATAAAAGTTATATTTATACTAGAATACTTATATTTAAAAGATTCTTAAAAAGTTTAAAATAGAGAACTATAAATTAGTAGAAACTCTAATAGATCCTTCGTAGTAGGACTAAATAATCCCTTAGCTAAAAGAAGTATAAGTAATACTAGAGAATATTAAGAACTACTAATCTATAGTAGGTTTAGTTATATACTTTAGTTATATTACTCGAATAAACCTAGTATTCTTAATATTAGTACTATTCTACTATCTTAATAACCTATTAAAAGTATATATTACTTAAGTAAAACGTAGCTTAAGATATCTTAAAGGTACTAATATACTCTTCTTAGTATTAGGAGGTAGTATATATAGCTTCGAAAATATAATATTAAAGGTATATAGTAATACTAGTTAAGGTAATTACAAGGCTACTAGTTATTTAATATCTAGATATATATTCTTCTTTATAGGAGGTATTATATTATATTAATCTAAATACTAATCCTATACTATATAAAGTACTACCAAATCCGAATTTTATAGTATTATAAAGATAGTTATAGAGCTTACGTAGATATATAAGTTAATACTTTAAATTAGATAGAATACTAAAGATATATAGTCTATTCGATTATATAGTAACTATTAAAGTACGCTTTTAATCTTAGAGAATTTAGAGCTCTACTAAAAGATAAAATACTTTATCTATCGCTATTATTACGTTCGCGAATCCGTCGAATCTAGTATAGTAAATCTATAGTATATACCTACTAGGTTTATAGTAGCGGATAGATTAATTCGTTAGCGTAGCTAACGTTTTTAGTACGAAAGGGGGGGGGGGGGGGTGCTTACTAAGCTTACCTATCGAGATATTTTCGAGTTAAGGATTTAGGTAGTTTTATAGCTCGTACGTAGCTCTTAATTAGCTAGAAACCCTCTATTGTAACGACATGCACAGCTAATGGATCGTACACGAATGCACGACTACGCCAGGTGTAAGTTTGGCACTGTGGAACTGTCTATTCGAAGATTCTAAGCTGAAGAGAAGAGGAGAGCTCGAGGGAGCTCGAGTCTACATACATGGTGTGGGTCGCTAAGCGACGGCACGTGATACAAGTGGCACGTGATGGTCAGAACCGTCACATCTATAATCGATATAGCTAATATAAATTCGACCTAAAAAGTAAGACAGGGATATTCTAGACTCGCTTAGCTTAGTTAGCACGTAGGGGTAGGAATACTAAAACTATAATTACTACTCTTATACTCGTATCGAGCTAGAATTGCCCTTAAAAAGTATATAATTAAAGTATAGGATATCTAAGAGCTTTAGCTATAATTTAGTATTCTCTATATACTTTTATAATATCTATAGCTAGAAAAAGATAGGTTAGAAGCGGCGTAGTAGGGTTTTAGTACTTCGTATCTATAACGTACTTAAGTATTTATATATTTATATAGGAATACTAAAGTACTTATATATACTATACTCTCGCGCTCGTATCGAGCTAGATTTATATCTAAAACGTATAGAAATAGAGTACGAATAATCTAAGAGTTTTAGCTATATTTAGGTATTCTTACTATATTCTTAGGATTAATATAGCTAGAGTAAGGTAGGTAGATACTGTGACGGTTCTGGCCATCACGTGCCACTTGTATCACGTGGCGTCGCTTAGCGACCCACACCATGTATGTAGACTCGAGCTCTCTTGAGCTCTCCTCTTCTCCTTAGCTTAGAATCTTCGAATAAGACAGTTCTACGATTCCATAACCTACACCTTGGACGCCTGTGACGGATCGTCACGTGGCTGAGAGTCACGGGGTGGTGCCGGGTGCATTCTTAATGTAGTAGAATAGCGAATTGATCGTCGATCAATTCTTGTGCCTTTTTGGCCCGCTGGCGCAGTTGGTTAAAGCTATTCCATCCATGCTAGTCACAACGCCCACGGGCAACATATCGTACGCGTCGTTACAGATACCTACGTAGTATACTAGGCTAGTAGTAGAGGAAGCGCTAAGGTACTAAGTGTATAGGCTAGGAATACTAAAACTACTACTTTTAGTACTAGGTACTCTCGTGCCTATATCGCGCTAGAATATTATATAAAGTATATATTAATTAAATATAAATATTCTAAGTACCTTGGCTATATTTTAGTATTCTTACTATACTATTATAATATCTATAGCTAGTTGTAACGGTTATGGTCACGAGGGCTAGATATCACATGTTCGCTTAGCAAGGAGCTAGCGCGCACGACCTGTATTTAGTTCCCAGCTCTCCTGGTCTTTTGTCCTAAGAATGGAGTGTTGTTTGTTCCGACTGTCCAGAAGCACGTCTGTCACACTAGTAGTGTAAGGACACGTACGATATGTTGCCCGTGGGCGTCCAAGGTGTAGGTGTAACGAATACTCAAACTGGCTAACTAAACTTGGCTGGGTGTTCGCTGGTTAGTATGCTATGATAAGAAGAAGACTATCGGGTTGTTCACTTGGAAGTGAACTCGTTACTTGTATCAAAGATGTCAAACAATATAATAAGATTAATAACTAAGTTGAGTACGAAGCTCCTATCTAATGGTAGACGTGCCAGTCTTATATAGAACCTTCGTACTCTTTTGGATCCCAAGATCCAAAGCTCCAAGTGAAGCTCCAAAAGCTCTATGCGAGGCTCCAAAAGCTCTATGCAAAGCTCCTGCAAGCTCCAATGATCACGTGACAATAACCAATAGAAATCCTTGGATTGCTTAGCTATTCTAAGCAATCCCTATTTACTATAAGAAACCTGGATGTGCCTGTCGAGGGTTGCGCCTCTTATTATAACAAGTATTACGTGAACACGTGATTCGTGACACTATCCCCTTTTTAGCTTAGCTTGGTCCCTAAGCTTTTAAGTACGACCAAACAAATATCGTTAGAGGGTCAGCGACCTTCTGTTCTCTTTATTATATCCTCTAAGACCTAGAAGTATAAGCAACGAATACTACTCTTCGAAACTATATAATCCTACGGCTCTAAAATCATGCCTTGCTCTAACTATCGTCGTTATAACCGAAAGTGCTTTGTTTTAAATGACAAGTCGCAAAAGTGCGGGGAGTACGTTCGTCGGGGTGTTCGATGCGACGCCCTTTAGTCGGCTAACGATAATCTTTAGAATATCCGTCTCGAAGAAGAGCAACTAAAATTTGAAAGAGATATAGCTTTTGAAGCAGCCATGGCTAGTTTAGCTCGTGTCCGCGAGCTAGAACAGCGTTAACAGGAACTTCGCGAGCAGGGAATCGATATGGTCCGTCGTGGCCTGAAAACCCTCGACGAACTTAATACTACTAAGGAACGGGAGAGGGAAGAGAAAGAAGAAGAGGAGAAAACGAAGAGGGAGGAGGAGGAGGCCGCCCGACAAGCGGCTCTTCCTAACCCTGACGTTCCTAATTCTTTTCCTAACCTAGGTCTCGACCTAGCCTTCCTTATAACCTTCTCAGATAATCCCGAAATGTAGGCAACCCTGGGTTTCGACGGTAGAACTCCTGAAGTTCCTCCGAGTACTAGGTAATGTTTTTTCTAGGTTCCTAGGTATTTTCCGAATATAGGTAATCTAACCATTTGATCAAGTACTTAATCTATCCTCTAACAACCCTACAGTTAAGAATCTTCTCGACCTTATATTCGGCGTTTGGGTTGACTAGTTAAATTTCTATGTATAGGGCTAGTAGTGCTCCCGGTGGTACTAGTTCGAGTAAGGATATATGAAATACTGGATAGATGTTTATTATCTTTAGTAGTACCAATTTATAATTTAATAGTCCTTTAACTTTTTTGATTTTGAATAGTCCGAGTTTCTTGTAGTCTAGTTTATTACTTGGTCTCTTTGTGTCTATGTTTTTTCGCACAAGGTAAACTTTATCCCCCTCTTTTAACGTTGGCTCCTAACTACGTCGCTTATTATAGTAGTACGCGTTTCGTTCTGCTACGAACTATAATTCACTTGCTAGTTCCTTGTGTAGCCCTTTGATTTTCGAGACCTAGATACGAGCAAGTTAATTGTCTGTCGTCGTAGCCAATGGTTCTCGATACGCTTCCAATTTATACCCAAAGTTAGCGTAGAATAGCGTAATAAGTGTTGTTTCCGTTGTTGAGCTATTATATACGAATTCTGCTAGTAGTAGTAGTTTAACCCAATCGTCCTATTAGTAATTTACATAGCAACGAAGGTATATTTCAACTACCTAATTCATACGTTCGTTCCCTCCATTTGTCTAGGGGTGAAATACTGTCGATAGCTTTCTTTTTACTCCTAAGCGCTCCGTGAGTACTGTCTAGAACAATAAGGTAAAGAGCTTGTCTCTGTCTGAGATAATCTCTTCTAGTAGTCCGTGTTTCGAGACTACTTCCCTAAGGAATGCAAATGCTAGTTCCTCGGCTGTACTTGACTCCTTGTATAGTACTAGGATCATGTATTTTGTCAGCCTTTCTATGATAACTAGGATCGAGTCGTACTCGACGCCTGTCATCGGATCCTTAGATTTCGGTAATTTTACTATAAAATCCTAAGAGATCGACTTCCAAGGGGTTGGTGGTATCGGAGTAGTGCCCATCTGTCCGTAAGGGGCATGGCGGGGAGCCTTGCTCCTAATACAGGTATCACACTCCGCTATCACTTCCTTGACTACGGCTACTACCCTCTCAATGTAGTAGTTCCGTCTAATCCGTTAGAGAGTTCGGCGAACTCCTTGATGTCTATGGGCCGGTGCCGTATAGTATTCTGTAACGAATTCTTTTATATATAAGTCCGGGACCCAGATCTTGCCGTTCTTTGTATTTTCGATCTTGTCTTGTAACTACGCTGCTCTGATTTTATTGTCCCAAGGGCTCTCCCTGGTTATAGCAGCGATTTTATGAATCGTTGGGGCAAGGTCTCCGTTCTCAAGAGTTTTCAAGATCGTAATCTTTTTGTACTCCTTGTCTCCTTCGTAGCCTGGTTTCCGGCTAAGCGTATCTGCTTGTACGTTCGACGTTCTACTAATATGACGAATCACGATGTCGAATCTAGCTAGGATTTGCGACCACCTAGCGAGTCTCCTATTACTAAGCTCCTTAGTTGTTGTAAATGTCTTCAGATTCTTATAGTTAGTAAGGACAGTTACCTAGTGCTTTACACCCTAAAGGTAAATCTTCTAATGCTCTAAAGCTAGGACTATAGCAAGGAGTTCTTTCTCAAAGATACTATAGTTCTACTAAGCTGAATCCAATGTTTTCGAGAAGTATGCGACAGGCATTAGCTTCCCGTTCTTATTGGGCTGTAAGTATATAGCTCTAATAGCAGTGTCCGAAGCATCTGTCTCAATAGTGCTTGGTTTGTCGACGTCGTGATTCCTAAGGATTGGCTCTTTAGCGAATCGCTTCTTAATTTCCTAAAATGCTTGTTCCGTCGTCTTGTCCTAGGAGAATGTCTTATCTTTCCTGGTTAAGTCCGTTAGGGGTTTAGACAAGCTAGCATAGTCCGCTATAAACTGTTGACAAAAGTTAGCGAATCCCTGGAATGATTAGACGTCCTTAACGTTCTCGGGTGATTTCTATTCTACGATTGCCTTGATTTTGTCCGGGTTAACTTCCATTTGACTAGGGCTAATTATATATCCAAGGAAGACAGTACGAGTTATTCCGAACTCGTACTTCGATAACTTAAGGCGGGAGTCTACGGCAGCGAGTCTCCGCAAGACTTCTCTAACGTGTCCCTAATAGTCTTCCTTCCGTTCTGAATACACTAGAATGTCGTCTAGGTAATAGATGACAGTTACTCCTAGAAGGTCTTCTAGAATACTATTGTTTTGTCTCTAACAAGTAGCTGGTACGTTCGTAAGTCCGAATGGTATCACATTGTACTCGTAGAGTCCTAATGGCAAGACGAATGCCGTCTTCTATTCATCTCCCGGCTTAATCCTAATCAAGCCAAAAGCATTTCGTTGGTCGAGCTTAGTAAATATCTTGGCTCGGCCTAACTTGTCCCGCAAGTATTGGCCGGTTAGTAACGGATAAGCGTCCTTAACCGTAGCATTGTTAACTTCTCGGTAGTCAACACAAGCTCTACCTTTTGGATCGTCCTTTTTCTTGGCGATCAACATGTTCGAAGCGGTCGGTGACTCTGACTTCCGAATATGTCCTTTCTTAATTCCCTCCTTGACGTACTCCTCGAGTAGCTAAAGGTTCCTCCAATTATAAGGTCGAAGCTTTTGCTTCCTGAGGTTATAACCCTCTTTCAATCTAATCTCGTGATCCCATGGGCGATGTTCGGGAAGGGCACGTATATCCTCCGGGTTCTCGAACAGATCCTTGAATTCTCTATACTGTACAGGTAACTCTGAATCGGCTCCTTTGCCGACCTGTGGAGGACCCTTTCCTAGGTGTCCGGGCTCTTTGGAAGAAGTAGCGCAAACTTCGTTCCGGCCTTGTAGTTATTCATACGAACCCTCGCAACTACAACGACTGAAGGTAATCTTTCTTGCCTTCTAATCGATATCTGGATTATGTTCTCTAATCCAAGGTATACCAAGAATTACTTCCTTGCTTCCTATTTTAACGATATCGAACTGTGTGTCTAAACAGTGTCCGTCGATAGTGGTTTTCGTTAGAATAGTACTCTAGTTAATTATTCCGTTCTAGTATCCTATTTCCGTCCCGTCCACTACCGTCAACTGGTAGGGTACCGTCTTCCTAACAGGGACGTTCAGCTTCCTAACTGAGTTCGGGGAAAGGAAGTTTCCTATAGCTCCCGAGTCTATCATTACTCGGAGTTCCTTCCCTCGTATGACCGCAGTTACTACTAACTGTTAGTCTCTAGAAGTGGTACAGATCTCCTTGTCCTGGCTAGCGTAGCGAACCAGGAATGGATATCTATCTCGGCCTCTCGTTGGTAAGAACAAGACTCCTGTCTCGTCTACCCGTTCTACTATATATATTCCATCCGCGTATAGGTCTAGCTATGCCTTCGGGAGGTCTCCCACGAAGTTTGGCTTAGGTTGGCCAACGAACTCTGGTTCGCTTACCCATCTCTATTCGCTAGTCTGTAGAGTTATGTCGTATACCCTCCAGGTGTCTCCGACCTGTAGCAGTGGTTCTAGATATACCTCCTCTTGAGGTTCGTCATCTAAGTCATTTTCGTTGTAACGCTCAGTAGCTTCAACAACCATTTGTCCTAACGGGATATTTTCGAAAGTTATCTAATAGTCGTTACAATCGGTCACCTTATAGGCGGTCAGGGTGACTGGCTTGCTACCATAAGTAGCGTGCGGGCTCTAGAAGTCTGACTTCAACCCGTCTATGTGGACCCATCTATTGCCTAATATAAAGGTCCTAATAAATGTCCAATTTTCTCCGACCTCGGGGTTCCGTTTAGACAGATTATATTCGTCCCCTGAGGTACTGTCTGATGATCCCGACGATTCTAACTCGTCGGACTCGTGCCGCTTATTCCCTTGTAACTAGAGGGGCAGAGAGTATTCATCGTTAGATCTCGTAGCGTAGTACTCGTCAAGTTCTAAGTCGTTCTCGAGCTAGGTGTAGATCCCCATTTCCTCGAGTTCGTTGCTAGTTAACATTCTTTTTTTAAGTATAGCTATTTCTTTCCTAGCTATAGTATTAATTTACTTCGTTCCTTTCCAGGGTTTCTTCGTATCCTTCGCGCGGCACTCGTTTACTCGATGGCCGGATTTGCTACAAGAGTAACATAAGTTCTGCTCGCGTCTTCGGTTGCGTTCTTCCTAGGAAAGACCTCCTTCCCGCGGGAAGGGTTTCTTTTCGGCAGCGTTCACTTTACGGCCTTTTCCGTAATAGGAACGATTCCACCGCTTATGTCCCTTGGACTAGTTCTCCTACTTTGGGGATAACTTCCTAAATTCCTAGAGACGGTTATCTAACTAGATAACGGTCTTAATCATAGTCGTAATATTCAAGAAGGTTATATTTTGTCTTACCATCTCCTTACGGAGATACGTCTTAAGTCCCCTTTAGAATAATTCTATAAGTGTAGGGGCGTCCCACCCTGATTTGTTCCTATATCGCTAGAACTCGTTAGCGTAGTTAATAGCTAATCCGGTTTGTCGCAAACCTAGAAGGTTACGTACCGTAGTACGGACAGCGTCGAAGTCTCCGAAGACTCGTCGAATCGCCTGTTTGAATCCTCCCTAAGACCTGAACATAGCCTTGGTTACAGTTATATTTCCTCTATTGTTGTCGAAGTAATCCTCGAGGTAAGGCTAGGCCTATTCTAGCGCTGGTCCCCTAAGGTAGGAGACAGCGAAGATTAAGCGGAAGCTATAGTCGTCCTCGAACTTTTCTTTGTTAAAGTTAAAGTAGATGTCCATCTAAAGAAGGAACAAGTTAAGTTCCGTTCGCTTTCCGTTATACGTATTAGGTATCTTAACTTTAATGTTTTCAAGTGCCTCGACCTTGTACGGGTCAGGTGTATCTAGCATACTATCGTCGTCGTCGTCGTCGTCGACGTCTCTTAATCGAGGAGTGTTAATGTTTGTCGTAGCAGTCCCTCCGCTAGTTTCGGGGAGGTTGACTCGGCTAGCCTGGGGGCTGGTGGCCGATCCTGCTGCTGGGGTGGTAGGAGCCATCGTGATAGTTTCGACTTAAAGCAGGTGCTCAAAGTGTAACGAATACTCAAACTAGCTAACTAAACTTAGCTGGGTGTTCGCTGGTTAGTATACTATGATAAGAAGAAGACTATCGGGTTGTTCACTTGGAAGTGAACTCGTTACTTGTATTAAAGATGTCAAACAATATAATAAGATTGATAACTAAGTTGAGCACGAAGCTCCTATCTAATGGTAGACGTGCCAGTCTTATATAGAACCTTCGTACTCTTTTGGATCCCAAGATCCAAAGCTCCAAGTGAAGCTCTAAAAGCTCTATGCGAGGCTCTAAAAGCTCTATGCAAAGCTCCTGCAAGCTCCAATGATCACGTGACAATAACCAATGGAAATCCTTGGATCGCTTAGCTATTCTAAGCGATCCCTATTTGCTATAAGAAACCTGGATGTGCCTGTCGAGGGTTGCGCCTCTTATTATAACAAGTATCACGTGAACACGTGATTCGTGACAGTAGGTTATGGAATCGTAGAACTGTCTATTCGAATATTCTAAGCTAAGGAGAAAAGGAGAGCTCAAGAGAGCTCGAGTCTAAATACGAGGTGTGATGCCAAGCCACGCTAGTCGATGCTGAGATAGCACGTGACGGTCAGAACCGTCACAAGTAGAGTATAGACGTACGTATAAGTACGACCGTGGATTTTAGTAGGGTAGCTACCTAACGAATATAAGGTACTAACTAAGGCTTAATATATTACGTAATTACCCCCTAATAAAACTCCTATAATAATATCGCGATTTTATAATAGTATTTAGCCCTAGAAACGTTATCTATCTAGCTCCTAGAAAATAGATACTAATAAATTAGAATATAATCTACTTCTTAAGCGTAGCGAGCTACGGGAGTTTAGGGGCTAGCCCCTAAGAAAATAAAGGCTATAGGTACGTAGGTAGACCAGGGTAGAAGCGGGTAGGTTACGTAGGTAGGTAAAGCCTCGAGCTACTACCTAGCTACTAAAAGTCTTTATATAAGGGTCTAATACTAAGCGAGGGCTAACGCTTTATCTACCTTAGTTAAGGGAGATTACTTTTAAAAGTACTAGATAGGGTAAAGTTTAAGAGGTTCTTAGAACTACTAAATTTAAAAAAATTACGTTCGAATTTAATTAATTAATAAATAAATCTAGTTATAATAGTAAAAAAGGGGTATGTTATTAGCTAATATACTAATAGGTCTTTCTACTACTTTATTATAAAATAGGTAGTATAAAGGAGTAGGTTTTATATATATATTAGGTAGTTTCTATAACGAGCATGGATGGAATAGCTTTAACCAACTGCGCTAGCGGGCCAAAAAGGCACAAGAATTGATCGACGATTAATTCGCTATTCTACTATATTAGGAATGTACCCGGCACCACCCCGTGACTCTCAGCCACGTGACGATCCGTTACAGTTTCCTACTCTTAATTTCTAGAGTAACTCGTTTAATATAATTCTTATTAGTACTTTAAACTAGTATACTAGGCACTCTCTATATATATTACTATTAATAAAACAATAAATTCCTAAAAAGCTTAGGTAGTACTAAATGATCTATTCTTAAACTTTAACTATTAGTACTAACCTACTAGGGGAAATAAATAGGATCTAAGAATCTATAAAGAAAGAATAGAAAAATAAATATAAATAGTAGTAATAGTAGCTATATTATTTCTTAGTTAATTTAAGAAAGTAAAAAAATAAAACTAAGGAAAACTTGTTACGGAGTTAGAGGAACTAGGGTCAGGTCACGTGTAGCACGGCACGTGCGTGCCGTTAGCATTATGTATTTAAGCTTCCGTTCCTCTAGAACTCTCTTCTCTCCTTACTTAGTTGTTCGCTCTTTATAGTAGTGTTCGGTTTAACTCGGTATTCATTATAGCAAGCAGTGGTTCACTCTACACGTTTACAAAACTAAATATAATTTAAATTACTTTTCTAAGAATATTTCTTTAAGATATTTAGAGTAATAATATTATTAAAAGTTATTTAAATAAAAACAATTTCTATTTTATTTACTTATCTATATAAATATTAAATATTAATATTCTATATTTAATCTATATTAAAATATAATCTCTTTTTAAATTATAAGAAATAGTTATAAATATAAATACTACTTTAAAAGTAAGATTAAATTAAATTATCTTAATTAATTAAAGAAAGTAAAAAGAAGTACTATAAAAGAAAAGTAACTAACTTTATATACTTACCTAAAAACTATTTTTCAATTATATTATAGAAGAAATCTCGAATAATATAGCTACTAAGATTCTTCTTAAAAAGAAAGAAAGCTTTATAAACTATAAATGTTTATTATATTTATTTTACTAAATATTAAAATTAATATATTATATCCTCCCTATTATAAGAAGAAATTTATTTCTTAGCGCTATTTATCTGAACTTATAAATATTTACTATATTATATCTTCTATTCTAGGTAATTAGTATATTAGAACTCTCCTTAGATCTAGAAGATGTTTTACTTTCAGCGGTATTAGTGTAATATATTGTCACGAATCACGTGCTCACGTGATACTTGTCATAATAAAGAGGCGCAACCCTCGACAGGCACATCCAAGTTTCTTATAGCAAATAGGGATCGCTTAGGATGGTTAAGCGATCCAAGGATTTCCATTGGCTACAAGGGTCACGTGATCTAGTCGCCTGAGTCGCCTGAGTCGCCTGTCGACTAGAGCGATCAGGGCGAGCGATTAGGGCAACTAACAGAGAAACGAAGGTTCTATATAAGACTGACACGTCTACTATTAGATAGGAGCTTCGTGCTCAACTTAGTTATCAAACTTATCATATTTGTTTGACATCTTTGATACAAGTAACGAGTTCACTTCCAAGTGGACAACCCGATAGTCTTCTTATCATAGCATACCAACCAGCGAACACCCAGCCAAGTTTAGTTAGCCAGTTTAAGTATTCGTTACATATATCCACTTTGATTACATTTATTGTTATATTTAAGGTAAAGTTATAAAATTAGAAGAATGAGATCTAGAAAGGATTTACATGAAATATGTCTGATTAAAATTATCCGCGTAAGTATTTAAATTTGTTTATATAGTCTTAGCTTTTCGAAATAATTCATCTAAAGAAATAGACTTACAAGAACATCTACGACTTTCGTTAATCAGCGTCAAGGGTGAGTGAATCAACAACCCCCATCATCCGGACAATCCTCGCTTAGAAGCCCGATCTAGCAATATCACTCCATCATTGTCACCTTTCCCACGACTCTGTCCCAAGCAACCAACCACAGCTCCACCCACCCTTCACCACCACCACCACCACCACAATGTCCTACCCCATGGAGATACGTTCCCGTGCAGAAGAGGAGATGAGAGCAGCAGTAGAGAAGGGCGCCCAAGGCGCAGACGACGCAATGCGCCGTCTCATCAACAACACGCAAGCCGCCAACCGTACATTCCGCGAGAAGGTCGACGGGGAAAAGGCCAAATGGGAGGGCCATTTGGAGACGCAATTACGTGACTTCCTCATCAGAGTCACGTTCCAGGTTGGAGAGCAAGCAACCGCCAATGCCATTGCGCGCAGTGTTGCGGCTCTCAATCAGGATCCCGCAATGGCTTCAGATCCGATGGCTGTCGATGGTGTTGGCCCAAGTGGTCTTCATCAATATATCACTGAAAATATGCTGGAGGAGATGAAGAACATTTGTCTGGTGCAGCTTGGGGCTTCTCAAGACCGGATCAAGGTGATCACGAGGTCGGATCAAGCTAGAATCAAGCGCAATGAGGAGAAGGCTTTGAAGGATCTTGAGGAGATGAAGGAACAGCAAGTACAGGACTTTGACAAGGTTATTGCTGATATTTTCGAGCCGGTAAGTTCATTTTCGCAACCATTCACCACAGAAAATAGAAATGAGATGCGCTAACACGCTTTGATACAGGCTCCCCCAAACTCAGATATTGCACCCCTCAACTCCGCGGCGAACCGACAAGAGGCAATCAAACAACGTGTATTCCCTGAAGGCAGCGCAGAAGCAGCCCTCCAGAAGGCCGAACGAGACTACTCTGGCCGAATCAACAGCTCGCAAGCCTCCATCGCATCCCCAGTATCTCCAGTATCCCCAGCATCTTATCGCGTCTCACCGGCCTCAGCCCAATCTACTACCATGGCTGAAGCTCAAGGTTCCTCTGTTCGGGTTCCCGTCCATATGACACCAGGCGCCCTCCCTAGACCTCGAGAAAATGCCGCTCACATCCTCAGCCTAATTCAGGAGGCTCGTCAGCCGGTAGGAATGTACAACTTGACCACCGCCAACCCATTGCGCTCAAACCATGTCTTCTATCAATACGTCAACCGACATGAACACACGGCCGACGCCGACGCCGACAAGGTTGAGAAGGAGATTGAGAAGGAGGAGTTCGATCGTGAAGCTGAGGATGCCCTTCTTGCCGACAGCCCAAGCAAGCCACCAAAGAAGAAGCGCCGTTTGGAGTGAGATGGAAGCAATACACTTGAACGACGGATATGATTGGGTCGGTTATGATACATCTGGTTCACCACACGATTGGACGGAGGGGAGGATGATATAACTGTATGACTATGGAACTGAATGACGATATGACGATATGACTGGATGACGATACGATGAGACGAATCACGATATGGCTTTGGATTGTTTCAATGATGGACAAGAACAATCACGATGAAAGGTTACGAATTATGACAGTATGACAGCGGAAACTCAATGATGTACAGGATTCTCGAGTAGTCATAATGAAATGGTACAACCAGTAACAACAGTAACTATGAGAGTGAAGTAATGTCCATGCTGACAGTCCATTCGAGTTCATCCACACGTTTATCGTATTAAGAATATATTGTCAAGTGACAGCGTCCCTTCCTTGTACTATATATCATCATGGCTTCTTGGTAGTATAATGTGGCTTGGTCCTTTGGTCAAGGCAGTGATAGTTCACGGCAGTGCTATTGAACCGTATCCCCCATGTTCTATCAAAATACCACAACACACAACCAAGTCAGGGGCACATGATAGTATAAGCGACCTGGTCATTTGGCTCCCACTCCCCTTCAGAAGCCGATCCACCAAAAGTCTGGCACGACGAAGTTAATTTTGCCAGAGTCCTTGGGTTGAAGGCTTCTATTATCCTAAAGCATCCGCATAAAGAATTTACTCAAGCGGGAGCTTTAGGATAATATTTTGTGACTTGGGTCTACTCAGAGTAATGAAGGCATCTCTTGCTAGCGGAACCAAGGCTTCAACATATGAAAAACACATTCACAGATCCCTCCCCTCCGTCCTCTTCACAATCATCATAATAGGACTCATTCCGTATACAAACAACCTCTACGCCTCACTAATATAAGATTTGACCAATGGAAACTATTCCTCAAGAAGACTGGGAGACTCAAGATATCCAAGTTGAAATTCCCCTAACCTTCAAGCGGGATTGCTTGAGCCAACCGTCTTAGCGATGTCAACGTCTATGAGTCTTGACTGTGATCTTTACTCGCTGGCAAAGCTCGAAGACAGATTTCTGCCACAAGTCCCAACTAGTCCCCTGAGCAGTATCGCAGATAACCACGAGTCAAGCGACGACCCCCTAAAACGCTTAATCAGAATACCCAAGAAAGTGAAAGCAAAAAAGCAAAACTAGAGTAAACAAATGACAACGCACGTGTTTCCCCCTCCTTTCTGCTCTTCTCAGACACTGAAATAGAAGTCGAGACTTGATTGAAGAACGACTCGAGCGACTCGGGATTTCAAGCCACACAGGACAAACAGAACGATCATGCTGAAAAAGGAGAATTTGAATGGCACTTGCCAGCCCATTCTCCCTTAACTACATAAAGTAATCGGAAGCATTTTGGGATGACATGAGTTCATGCCCTTAATAACACCCTCGTCACTCCCTCTGCCCTCCTTCCACCTCTCTTCCCCCAAACTCAACCCATATCGTTGCACCAACTTTTGCTTGAGGAGAGTTGCGTTGGCAATTTAACGAACTCTCAGAAGCAAATTGAGTGTAAGAATGAAAGCGTCTCCCAACATGCCGCTCCAACTCGTACGATGTTTCGACGACTACTCGACCACCCTTGGCAAATCACCCGTTTCAAGCAAGTATATAGACAAGGAAACGGTGCAAATACCTTGGCCAGAAGATGTATGCCCAGAACATTGTTCTCATTTATGTTGGCATCAGCCTTGGGCTGAAAATATCGCTCTGTATGACGTTCCCATCCTTGGGTGCCTATTGGGCGCCAGAACGCCCCATATCCAACGCCGTATATTCCCCCATATTGTACAATCAGTCTTCCTTTTCCATGTCTTCGTCTTCATCGCCTGCTCCCTCAACTCCAAAAATGTCTTCCATGTTTCCCTCACCTTCCTCTCCAGCCTCAACTCCTTGTTCCTCTGGTTGATTCACACCACCCATCGCTGTGTCCATGGTTGTGTCTTCGGATTCCTCTTCCGTAGCAACCCATTCGCCTCTGAGTCCCCAAGGTACACCGGACATCACAAATCTCTCGCTTGGCAATCGTACACCCCATTCATGCTGAAGGACTTTAGGCAACTTGATTGCATTTCTTTTTTGCGCTGTTTCCAATAAAAACTCCTTGCTTAATCCACCACCGCCAGCTCCTCCACCTCCACCACCTCCTCCAAATTGGTATTGTAATCGACTTGCAATAGCAAATTGGACGGCGTTTGCGCTGACCTGGCCATCCGAGTCTCTTAGTCCGCCTGGTGGGGCATCCTTTGCACGAGTCTGTTGCGAGATATAGGCATCGGAGGAGAGATGGAGGGCATCAGAGAGAACTCCTGAGGCGTGACGGTATGCGAAATCAAGAATTTGTAATGGAACTCTTTCTTGGTATGCTGTGACACCGAGGGAGGAGAGGAGGACATGGATAAGGCGAGCGTCTCGAGGGCGTTTGCTCTGACCATTGTCTTGAGTTGAGGTCATAGGAACATTAGGATTATGCGCTGGAGCAGAAGCTGCAGCTGGTTGAGATTGCGACTGGGATTGCGATGCAGCTGCTACTGTGGCCGATGTTGATTGAGATGGTGGAGAGGCATGTCCATTTGCTTGAGAGGCGCCCTCGCCATTGACTTCCGCCATCTTGAAGTCCCTGGTGGATGTGCTTTCGCAGTAGTTCTCTCGGAATATGTCTATGAAGCTCTGAGAGCATTCAAGATCGGTCTGTTATGTATCGCTTGTTGTGAGATCGGATCAGTTGACAAAGGTGTGCGTTGGCGCAAAGATTATTGTGTCAACTTCACGGGCGCGTCTCTGAGGATCTCCTGCACCTGCACCTGCACTTCACAAAATAGCGTGGCGGCCTCCCCTGGTTCGGCTCAACGTCGGTATTTATATATTGACAGGGTTGTCTTCACCTCGGAGTTGATATCGGATCTGCCCCGCGTCATCCCGCCATTTGGCCAAAAACTTGCATACAATCACTGCGGCATGGAGTCATATTTTCTTGACCTTTCTCTCTGAACCATCTCCAATCACCCAACATGGAAACGACCCTGCCGATTCCCTTTCTTCCCCTCGTGGATCTTGAAAAAGGCGCTGCCGAGCCTGAGAAGGGATTGACCAGAATCCAATTGTCCTACCTTGGCTGTGTTTATTTCACCGCTAGCGAAAGTAACTTCGAAACTCTACTACAATTTCTCCAGAGACACACATCTGTGGAAGCCTACGTCAATGTCGCCAAAATATCCTCGATTGAGGATGTCATCACGGCTTTGGATGCTGGGGCGCGCAAAGTGTTTGCAACCCCTTCTCAATGGGAGTCTTTGAAGAGCTATGGAGACAGAATCATACCTGTCGTGTCGAACGACGATGAAATAGCCTCTGTCACTTCATCTCAAGACGGTGTTCTTCTTGACACTGGCGAGAGTTTGTCTACTGGTCGCAAATTGTTGGAAAAGATAACTGCGGGCAAGACTTCTCCAGTATTTCTTACACACTCTTCGAAAATGGATCACATTGATCTCCAACCCTTCCTTCAAATGGCAGCAGGGTCATCTTGCATTCCGATTCTACCTACCACGTGTCTCACATTCGGGGAACACTCAGACGGATTTGTCTCTGTGCCAGGACTTATCGCGGAATTATGGTCTTCGGACAGACCGGATAAATTGATGCCAACCGTAGTTACAGATGAGAGTGGAGTTGCGCTTGGGCTGGTATACAGCAGTGAAGAAAGTCTGGCAGAGAGTCTCAAGACAGGCACTGGAGTTTATCAGAGCAGGAAAAGAGGGTTGTGGTATAAAGGTGCTACATCTGGAGATATTCAGGAACTTGTGAGGATTTCTTTGGACTGCGATCAAGACTGCTTGAAATTTGTTGTTCGCCAGAAAGGAAGAGGCAAGTAAAAACGACCGCCTTCGTTCTTAACCCCCTTTTCTAACATCGTGTAGGCTTCTGCCACCTCCCTCAATCTACCTGCTTTGGTGAACTTCGTGGCATCGCAAAACTGGAGAAAACCCTGGTTTCAAGAAAAGAATCTGCACCTGAAGGATCATACACGGCCCGGTTATTTTCAGATGAGAAGCTGCTGCGCGCAAAGATTATGGAAGAGGCGGAAGAATTGTGTGAAGCGAAAACAAAGAGCGATATCGCATTCGAAGCTGCCGATTTGATATATTTTGCGTTGGCGAAAGCAGTGAGTGCTGGTGTCAGTCTTGGCGACATTGAGCGAAGCCTTGATGCCAAGAGTGTGAAGGTCAAGAGAAGACAGGGCGACGCAAAAGGAAAATGGGCTGCCAAAGAGGGGATCTCTAATGGTGTACAGGAGGAGAAGAAATCAGAGTCAACACCAAAGGCGATTGAAGTGAAGAATGAGGGTCGCATCACTATGAAGCGTTATGATGCTAAAACATCGTCAGCAGAGGACCTTCAAGCAGTATTAAAGCGGCCATCACAAAAATCTACAGATATGATCATGGGAATTGTCAACCCCATCATCAAGAGTGTACGGGAAGGAGGCGATAAAGCACTATTAGGCTTTACACACAAGTTTGAAAAGGCAACTTCGCTCACATCTCCTGTGCTGAAAGCACCATTTCCACAAGAACTGATGAACATTTCTCCGGAAACAATCCAAGCTATCGATACTTCCTTTGAGAACATTCGTAAATTCCACACAGCACAAAAAGATCAACCACTTCAAGTCGAAACAATGCCAGGAGTCATTTGCAGTCGGTTCTCGCGTCCAATTGAACGTGTGGGACTGTATGTTCCAGGTGGAACTGCGGTCCTTCCAAGCACGGCACTCATGCTTGGTGTACCAGCTATGGTTGCAGGATGCAAAAAGATTGTTCTTGCTTCACCTCCACGTGCGGATGGTAGCATCACACCGGAAATTGTCTACGTTGCCCACAAAGTTGGTGCGGAATCCATCGTTCTGGCTGGTGGTGCTCAAGCAGTTGCTGCCATGGCATACGGGACAGAAAGCGTTAGTAAAGTTGACAAGATCTTAGGACCTGGTAATCAGTTTGTTACGGCAGCCAAGATGTATGTCAGTAACGATACAAATGCCGGAGTAAGTATAGACATGCCAGCAGGACCATCGGAAGTACTGGTTATTGCGGACAAGGAATCAAATCCAGCCTTCGTTGCATCTGACCTCTTGTCGCAGGCGGAGCATGGGGTTGATAGTCAAGTTATTCTGATTGCAATTGATCTTTCTGAAAAGGAGCTCACAGCTATCGAGGATGAGTTGCACAAACAAGCAATGGCTTTACCTAGAGTTGATATCGTCCGTGGTGCAATTGAGCACTCGGTCACTCTTGTGGTGAAGGATCTCGAAGAAGCTATGAAACTCAGCAATGATTACGCACCGGAACACTTGATTCTGCAATTGAAGGACGCGGCTAAAGTTGTGGACCTCGTTGAGAATGCAGGCAGTGTATTTATTGGCGAGTGGACTCCTGAAAGTGTTGGTGACTATTCGGCGGGTGTCAATCACTCTTTGCGTAAGTTCTTTTCTACCCCTCCCGTTCTATCCATTCTGAAATATTATATGCTAACGTCTCGAAGCAACGTACGGATTTGCCAAACAATACTCGGGTGTCAATCTAGGCTCTTATCTCAAGCATATCACTTCTTCACAACTCACGTCGGAGGGATTGCGGAATGTGGGTGGTGCGGTGATGCAGCTTGCCAAGGTGGAGGAGCTGGAGGCTCACAGGAGGGCAGTGGAGATTCGATGGAAGTATATGGATGAGAATAAGTTGTAATTGATCCTTCTCTGTTGTATTAACTTCCTGTGGTTGCGTTTTGGTGGGATTGGAGGGGATTTGAAAAGCGGGTGCTCTTTATTCGGTGTCATTTCCGTATTCCATCTTCACAGAGTCTCGGGATTATTTGGACATAGTCTGTAACCAGGGAATGATCTTTTCATTTCTTGACTCACTTCGTGCTTGTCTTACTGGTACCACCCCAGCTTTCTATTAACGAGCCAGTCTTCAGCCCTACCCTACCTCCTTGCACCTCAAGATTTACACAACAGTATCTTACAATACCAGCCACTTAACGACACCGTGATACCTAGGTATTGATCAGGACTTATTCAAATACACAAATAGCTAACGAACCAACATCCGTTGTTGTCAGGACAAGTACGTGTTTCTTTGGTTGCGATGACGAGTGTTTCGTTTTAATGGCCTGTGTATGGGTACGTAGCTGTACCGTACCGTATGTAGCATACTTTCCTGTGACGGGTGTCTCCATCCGGTCGTTGGACGGAGTTTTGCCGGGTTTCCGGCATGGCATGGTATTTTGATTGATGGATGCATCGTGAGTTTCTGCGTCTCTGGGGATGGAGGTTTGAGTTGGGACTTCGTGGAAATTACTATTTGTCAGGAAAGAAACTGAAAGGTACGAATTGGTGGTATTTCTGGGAGTTTCTGGATGGTTCCCTTGGTGTGTTTTTTTGTTGTTAGAACTGGGGAGAATCATGAGTTTCCGGGTTCATTCTGTTTTCTACTGATATTACTGATCCCCCTGAGTTCACGGGTCTTGAAAGCTACCGGTCTGGCCACCCAGTTTGGGATCTCCACATCTCCACACCCTCCCGGCCCCGGCCATGGAACAAAAGAAACAACTGTTCAATCTCCAGCGTGCTGTGCTGCGTGCCATCATATATCATTGCCAAGCCTCGTTAATCAGGTTTTCCACTTGAAAGTACTTTTGTGAAAAGGAGAGACGGATTTAATTCCTTCATCTGCAAATCACTTATTTTGTTTTGAGTCTTTCTGAGTTGTGTTGTGTTTTTGTTGGAGGAACTTCCCACTACCTATCTTTGGATCTGAGTCGCGTGCCTTCCACTTCGTCCCTCGCCTCGCTCGTCCACCATCTCCATCCGCCACAGCCACACAAAAACGTCATTGGGTGCACCGCCTCCAAACATAAACACCAGTCCATCACCAGCATCTCTCCTGCCTCTCTCCGGCCTCTATTCACCAGAGACAGGCCGGACCTTTCTTGCATTCTTGTACGAAGCATAGCGTATCAGCCAATTTCGTCGTTGATTTCGAAATCCGCCGAGTGAGAAGAGGAATCAAGCAACGGCTTCGTGAAAGAAGCTTCGGATCGACTAAACCAAGACCCGTTGGCGCAGTATGCGTAAGTTTGGCCCATCCCATCCCTTCTTGTTCTCGTTGCTTGTTTCCGCCCTGCCATACTTGGCCTGGCTTGGAAGTCAGTATCAAATCCAATCCACCAGACCATACCGGTTGGAGCTGGATATCAAAGTCAAAATGAGGGGACTAGCGCCACAGCGGAACTGGACTGGCAATCATGGTCGAATCAGCGTCGTCACGTCGACTTGGATCCCTTTGTTATGAGTTGGTCCATCCAAGTGGAAGTCGACGTGCCTGGCCAATGGCGATGCATCGCAATCCCAATCTCCACGATGCGCAGTCAGAGATCCTGGCGGTCCGTTGCCCGTGGACCCCACCAGTATGATTCGACCGTCACCGTCGTCGTCGGCACCAGTGAAGCATAAGGCGAACCATCTGATGTGATTCGGCCTTCCACCTTTCCACGCTCAAAGAGAACATCTTGGCTTGCAGCAGCCTGGCATCATCTTCTCATCGTCTCCCCTCTCTCACCACCCTTTTTGTGGCGTTGACACGGTCAGAGCCCACTCGCGTCTTATCTGGATCCAGTTAGACCATCCACCACATCCTGGCTCTCGAACCGAGTACTTCTACCGCCTCTCCCGCTTTCCTTCCCCCCAGCATCTCCCGGACCCCCCACGATTTACTTGTTCTCCTTCTGCCCTCTCTCGCTCCCTTCACCGCTCGTCCCAATATCAAAACATTTCACCACGGAACCTTCGTTCCTCTGCGTTTTGACAGTCCACATCGATGAAGAAAACTTCACCTAACTCTGATTCATCTTTAGATCGCATTCGCTCTTGGGCACGAACCAAAGCGCATGGCCCCTCTCCACTCGCCCTAGGCACGAGTCGCTCTTCGAGTCTTCCTCTAGAGAACCCCCAAAAGAATAAATCCACCTCTCAAAATGGTTCAACTGAGCCTTTCCCTTCCACAAACTCCCTCAACGGGCAATCGAAAACCACATCCAACAATGTCGTCGACGATACCACATCCAATCACCCTCCCCCAGCTCCACCTCCGCAAGTTGATGGGGCGGGGACTATCATAGCCGAACAACCACCCAAGAAGAATGTTGCTATCCGATTTTGGCTGACGGCTAAATCCATTATAATGTCTAGTTACATTAACTTATTATTGTTGTTCGTACCCGTGGGTATTGCAGCACAGTGTGCTCACCTGAAACCGGGAATCGTATTTGCCATGAACGCAATTGCGATCATACCTTTGGCAGGTCTTCTCAGTCATGCCACAGAAAGTGTGGCCAAGAGGATGGGGGATACACTTGGTGCTCTAATGAATGTATCATTTGGAAATGCCGTTGAATTGATTATTTTGTATGTTCTTGCTGCATCCCATCCTCAAAACCCCGGCTAACAACCACAGCATGTATGTCTACCTCGAGAGAGATCAAGACAAGAAAGAGCGAGAAGCCCTCTTAAAGGCATTATCTTATCAATCGCGTCCCATATCATCGTCCCATTTTCTTTTGTTTGACCCAAACTCGATGTGATATTTTTGAAAAAAGACCCATGCTCACCTTGTTATTTTAACGCAAACAGCATTGCCTTGTCCAAGGTATGTTTTGTGAAAGTGTGTTGAGACTTGGCTAATTTTCTTAGGGTGAAATTCGTATCGTACAAGCTTCTTTGCTTGGTTCAATCCTTGCCAATTTGCTCTTGATTCTAGGCATGGCTTTCTTACTTGGTGGACTTCGGTTCCAAGAACAGGTTTGTTGGGTCTTTTCTCAATGTGTCGTGGTACCCTCGGCTGATGATTCTAGATCTACAACAGCACCGTTACACAAATGAGCGCATGTTTGTTGAGTTTGAGCGTCATGAGTTTACTTTTGCCAGTATGTATTGGATAATTGACGTCCTCAACTACCACTAACGACTCTTAGACTGCCTTCCATGCTTCTTTCAGTGATCGCCAACAAGCAAAAGCTCAGTCCGCTGTTTTGAAAGTCAGCCGAGGTACTAGTGTGGTAAGTGAGCCTGAAATCTTGACAAATCATTGCTTACAGTTTAGGTACTTTTGCTCGTCTATGTATTGTATTTACTGTTTCAACTCAAGTCCCATGCATACATGTACCAGAGTACACCTCAACACATTATTGACGAAGAGTCCGCTCCCGGACCAGCGGCTCAATGGCTCGACAGCTCATCCGATTCTTCCTCCGACTCTTCAAGCTCTGATTCAGATGCATCAAAGGGTTCCAACACCACCGCAAAACGAATCAAGAGAGCTTTCAAAGGTGGACGCAGACGCAAATCTAGTGCTGGCTCGAAAGAACCAGAAGCGCTTGCACGTTCTAGAACTGCTTCCATTGGCACCAACTCTATTACTCCTGTCCAAACTGATCTTAACGACGAACCACAAGCCTCTGGGCATAGATTTGGTGCAATTGATTTTGCTGATGATGCCGATGATGAGAACAAGGAAAAGGAGCGAGGTCGTCGCGGTTCCCACGGTAGCATTGCCTTTTCCAGAAAAGAACGTAAAGCCATAAGAAAAGAACGGGAACGCAGACACCGGGAACGAAAGGAACGTAAGAGAGCCTTGAAAGCCCAACAAGCCATCGCGGAAGGGGTCATCGTCGATCCTTCCAACGAAAAGATTGATGGGGAACTTGATGCCTCTCGCCGCGTTGATTTTGCCGTCATAAACGAAACTGATGGCCAGACCGGAAATGTCAAACCGGTTCGTATTTTCCCTGGTATCCTTCGACCCGCAATCCCGAAGACATTCTCCCAGAATGTCTTTACTCAACCACCTCCAACTACCACTTCCCCAGCACTTGGAGGTCCTGTTCCTCGTGTCAAGATGGGAATTCGCCGTACAAACTCTCTCCCGGACCGTTTGAACCAACAACCTGCTACACTGGCTCGCCCTGCTTCAACTTCTATGCAAACCCCTCATGTCAACAGCACTACCATCACAGACCATCACGATGCTGAGGTCGAAGAAGAAAATATCTCTCGCACTACCGCTGTTTTCTTGCTTCTCATATCCACTGGTCTTGTCGCTGTCTGTGCCGAGTTTATGGTTGATAGTATCAATGCCGTTGTTGAGGGTCAAACTGGACTCAGTGAGACGTTCATTGGTTTAATTATCTTGCCTATTGTTGGTAATGCTGCAGAGCACGTTACAGCCGTCACAGTCGCCACTAAGAATAAGATGGATCTAGCAATCGGTGTAGCCGTCGGATCATCCATTCAAATTGGTATTTATCCCTCATTCCTTCCCATCATCTACCACTAACAAATCCCAGCACTCTTCGTCACTCCCTTCGTCGTTCTTCTCGGTTGGGCCATGGGTAAAGAGATGTCCCTCTACTTCACCCTCTTTGAAACGGTCTCCCTGTTCGTCTCGGCATTCATTGTTAATTTCCTCGTCCTGGATGGACGGAGTAATTATCTGGAAGGTGCGCTGCTTTGTGCGGCGTATGTTATCATTGCAGTTGCGGCGTTCTTTTATCCCCAGCTGGAGGATCAGAGTAACCTCGGTGGGAATCCTGGAAACGGAACTGAGGAGGTTACGCAGGCTGCGACGAGGATGATGGTTAGGGCTTTCTTGGGTTAGGAGGGATGTGATGAATCAGAGTGTTGCGGTTGTGTGTGGGGGCTGAGGGTGATTGATGGGTGGAAGAAGGAGATGTTATGATGAGATTGCTATTTTTCTTCGACTATGATGACGATGATGGGCTATGGGTGATGAATTGGCTTGAGCTTGAGCTTGAGGTCTTCTAAGTTTCTTTTCCTTTTTTCGTGTTTGTTAATTGTTTTTTCTTGGGGATCTTGATGAGCGATGGTATACTCTCACTATAAGCTATTAGCTAGCTAGAAAGCTACTCTAGCTAGATAGATCTTCGCCCCAAATAATTACATACACGATGGTTAGTGTATCTACCTACCTGATTCTCCCTGGGGCCTCAGAAACACTTCTTTTTTTTGGCGGTGGTGGTTTTGTTTCTTTGGGAACGCGGGGTGATAAGGGGATGGTGTGATTGTGGTGATTTGATTGTCAAGGACCAAGTACAGTAACCATGTAGGTAGGTATATAGGTAAATCGGGAGGGAGGTATCTAATCTTGGTGGAAAACTCATTTCGCAATTTGAGAGATGAAGAGTTTTTTCGTATTTGGGGTACAAAGTATCCTGATCATTAGACTTACGAGCTTGAGCTTTGTGGGGTATAGAGGGATTGGTTGGGATTAGGTGGGGTGGAGGGGGGTACTGAGGGGTTTTATGGGAAGGGGAGGGGTAGGGAGGGACGAGTGCGGGGGGGGTTTGTTGGTTTTAAGGGAGGTGGATGGGGTTGGATGGGGTTGGATGGGAGGATGGGTGGTACTTATGCGGGGATTTGGGAGGTTGTGAGGTTAGGGAGTGGTGGAGTATAGAGGGAGGAATGGTGAGGATGTATTGGATGGGATGGGGGAGGAGGGAGGAGGTTAGGGGGTAAGTGAGTGAGTAGTATTTCACCTTTAATTCTCATCCCTCTCCTCCTTCTTCCTCCCCCTCTACTTCCTTTCAACCAACCCTCCCCCTCCCTCCTTGAACAACTCAGACCCCGTCCCTTTCGGAAAACAGAATTCGAATTTGAGATGGAGATTTAGGTTGGAATTTTCTAATTCTGTTCTGTTCTGTTTCTTTCCCTTTGTATTGGTTTGTATTGTTTTTCGAGGTCTGGGAGATTGGTGGTACCAGAGGGGTAAGGGGATGGATGGGATGGATGGGATGGGGTGGAGGAGGGGGTGTGTGGGTTGGAAGGAGGGGGGAAGGTGGTAAGGGCGTTAAGAGGGGTAGGGGATATGAGAGTGAGTTGATAGGTTGGTTGATGGGTTGGTTGGTGAGAAAGTAAGTGATGCAGGAAGTGAGTGATGCAGGAAATGAGTGCGATATTTGATTGGTTATTAAGTAGGGATATACTCTTCCCCCAATCTATCTTGCGGTGGGAAGATAAGCGGCTGGGGATGAGTATGCGCATGGGAAACAGGTATAAGTGGGGATTTATTAAGAGACCTAAGAAGGAGAGAGTTAAGGAGAGAAATGTGGATTCCATGGATGACCTCGATATTTGTTTCATTTTTGTTGTTAGGGTGTTGAGGGGATTTCTGAAGGAATCCAGGAGGGCTGGGGGGAGGGACCTTTGGGTATGTGAGTTGGTGAATGAGAATATCTGATGACTTTTACTCTTACTCTTGCTCTGGGTCTTGCTCTGGGTCTTGCTCTCATCTATATAATTGAGGGGAATTCGAAGAAAGGATGCGTTTAGGAATTTGAGAATAGAGGAGGAAATCGACGTTTGGGGAAGACTTCGGTTCTATTTGGTTTTTGTTGGGTGGTTGGGAGAGCGAGAAGGTGCTTTGAGGAACTGGATGGGGAGTGAGAGTAAGGGGGGATATAGAAAAGGAATCATAATTAGAGAGGGATGATTATTCACTAGGCGGCGTTGAAAGGTCTGATTCAATAGATTTCGGAGACGTTTCTTTTAGGATAGGGGTAAGAGGTTGTGGCAAATAGGGTGTTGGATTTAAAGGGTTGCGGAGTTGGGATTGTTTGGTTGGAAACCTTGCTGGAGATAAGAACTTGGTGACTTTTAACATTGCTTCTTGGAGCGGTGAAATGATGTATTACCACCCAATATCTAGCCTCCTAGGTGACCAGCTAGCTATAGATATCGTAACAGTGGAACAATCTTGGAACCTGGGAGAGATAGCCATTGAAATTTACTCCCTTGAATCAACTGCAGCAATTTGAGTTGGTTGACCATACGGCTCTCTCTATGGCTTTAGAGCATTGAGCATTCATAGACTCGAGCACCATTTCATCCCCTCCCCTGCATAGAAATTTAAGCCAACGCAATACACTCAATCTCCACCGGCACACCCTTAGGCAATTGGTATACAGCGACACAGCTCCGCGCTGGTTTGTGTGTGAAGAGTTTCTCGTAGACACTGTTCATTTCGGCGAAGTTATCCATGGTGGTTAGGAAGACGTTGACTTTGACTACCTGTTGGTGGTAATGTGGTTAGTACATATTTCTTTAGGATATATTCATGACTGGAAAGAGGAAAGAATTGGCAGGAGGTTAGGGGTGTATGGTAAAATCTTACCTTCGAGAGGGAAGATCCAGCAGCTTCGAGGACGGCACTGAGGTTCTTGATGCAGAGCTCTGTCATGGTGGAGATGGAGGAGGTAGGTTGGGTGAGGATCTCGCCGGATGGGGTGCAGGGGATTTGGCCGGAGCAGTAGATTGTTGAGGATGTTGCGATGGCGTGGGACTATAGGATAGAAATTAGAACGCGTGTATCATTGGGGGAAGGGAGAGAGAAATTGGGGAGTCTGTGTAGATGAAGAAACATACGTATGGTCCTGCTGCTGTGAGGTTGTTAGTAGATTTCTCGTTTTCTTGTTTCTCCAGTGGCGAATTGCGAAGATTTAAACTTACGAGGAGCAGCATCCTTTGCGAAGACAGTCTTGAAATCGGCCATGATTGATTTTGGGTTTTGGATGGGAATCGATTTAGTGGTTTTGAAATTGTTGGGGAGAATTGAAGCTGCAACGAAGTTAGAAGTAAATATGGAGGGGTAGGTGGGGCAGAGATCCGATAGCGGTCCGCAAAGCGGTCGTACCTGACAGATCGTGCTTATTTATACTCAGCATCGCTTACCTCTGCGAACTTGTCAGCATGAATCGGGCTTGGCGAATATCAGTGGCGTCTGTCTGCCTTGACGAGAACTTCAACGACATCTCATAAACACAACCCCCAGAAATCTCAACCACCCACCCTCCTATTCATACGAATCTTCTCTGAATCAACTCTTTGGTCAATTTGATGACCAAATGCCCGGTCGGAAGTCAGCTGTCTATCAAAAGTCGTCCCAGCCACGTTTTGGAAGGGATTCTTGCCAGGAAACAGCCAGATTTTCGGCCTCCCCACGAAACGCTACCAACAATTGACTCAGCACCGCGAACGTCACAGCTTCGAAATCACGGAATCATGAGAATCTTCATAGATCTGAATTCTTTGCATTGAGAAGCTCGAAAACTATTCTGAAAGGCGACAATTCTATCGCAGAGATTGTCTTAGATGTCAATGTTAGATGGTATCAGTCCGCTCGCTTCGTTTTTGTTCCACGCCAACAAGAAAATACAAACAACCCCTTAACTCCGCTGCCTAAAATTGGCAACTCACTCATTTGAAAAGGATCCGCGCCGGAAAAATCTTACACTCCGCCGTTTATTTCAATCAAAAGCTTAGTTTCTCCTATCTCGGATGTACGCTTGAGCAGCGAGCACTGGGTCAAGGTTAGCGACTTGCGACGAAACGGCTAGGCGAAATGGTCATACTCTGAGTCTCCAATTTCGACAAAGGATCACCGAATTCATCACGCTCACCGCAGTGCCCTTGACAGAATGAATGATTGCAACAGCAAAATTCACGATCATCGATGTCATCCAAGTCAGGTGTGGGCAACCGACCCGGTCTGGGAGCTGGGGGTGGCCGTTGGAACGGCGGTGGCTCAGGAACAGCAGGGAGGATATTTGGAACCTGGACCGATCGTGACCTGCCGCCATCTCGTTTGGTCGCGATGTTGGCCGTTGAATGTTCCGAATGTCCTCGCTTGCTGTCTGCGCCCTTGGACTGCCTGGACTTGGACTTGGAAAATGGGCCATCTGAAGTCAGGTGATCACCTTTTCGAGGGGCCGACAGTGAGCTTTGAGACCGTTTTGATGAATGCTTCACTGAGGACGATCGGAATCGTGTTTGATTGATTGGTTTCGAGATATTTGCGACTTGCTTGCATTTCATCTTGTCGTCATGTCGAAATGGAGCATTGCCTCTTGACGACGACGAGCCCAAATTGGAGTCCAAGCGAACCTTTGATGAAGGCATGGCGTATGTTGATTGAGGTTTTTGCTTGGTGACGGGCGAGTGAGGTATTTCTTTGCGCTTGTACTTGTTGTCTACCACTTCTGAAGCCCAGTGGACTTTCTTGGTGGTTGACCACCTTGGGTTCATGAAAGCTGTCTGGGCATCCGAACTTTCGGCTGTCTGAACTGGTGCGGGGTCGATCATGGTGTGCCCGTGGCTGTAAGACTCACTCGGTTTTACTGTGGGAGGAGATACGGACGACGGAGATAGCCAAGCGGCGTTGACGTTGACCGAAAATTCGCTTTCCAGATCCTATACGTAGTGGTATGGGTTCCTGTTAGACAATCACGATGGAATATTGATGGAAAGGGTTGAAAGGTTGAAGGGATTGATGAAGTTTTGGTTCAAGTGAGCCGTTGATGAAGAGGGTGGAAGAGGTGTGCCTTGGCTGATCTCCCCTCGACAAGCAAGTGATATGGGCAAATCGAGGGTACCGAGTCTAGTCCATATGAGGAAGTCCTCACAAGGGTCCTAGAATGTTCAAACAAGTTATGAAAGGGTTGATGGGGGTTGCAATGGAGATGGATGGATTTTGTAGGGGAAGAGAAGAGTGTGAAGGAGAGTTGGTGTGGGAGGAGGGGGAGACGGCCTTTTAAGTGCGGAGTCCTGGGCGGTCCTGGGGCTGACCAACCACAAGCGAGGAAAGGTCTCTGCCGCACTGCAGGTCTACCATTTGGGTAAGCTTAGCGACCTTGGATCCATGGGGCTTCACTCGTATCTTACGAACCATCTTCTTACTATGGCAGACATGTTCTCGTTATCCAGGATGCGTTAAACTTCAAGAAACGACTTTCAGAGCCCTCACTTGAGGCTCTGCCATGTTTCGAAAGAACTTGATATCAAGTGACCCTCGTCACGTTGTCGGGTATATCATTGTTTCCCTATCTTCAACCCATATTCCAGACATTCAGTTCATTATTTCGAATGATATGAGAAATCATCTGAGTTATTTCTGATTCCTTCCAAAGGGTTAGTGAGTTGATGGGTTGATAGAGATGGTTGCCTAGAGCTATTCGATGATAACATTGATTTCAAACCATGTGTATGACTGAGGCTCCCCAATGAGATTTCATAGGCGCAAGTTCATGTAAAGCTTTATTTGACATCTGTCATTCTTGATACTGGCTAGAATAACTTTTACACCAATACAAGCAGACCTCATCGTAACAATAGACCCAATGATCCCCCAATTCAACATCCGCTATTATCCCATCAACCCTCACCATACAAAATTAGACCGTCCGCTCTACACCATTCTATCACTCTCACTCTCCTTCACATTCCGCCAAAACCGGAACCCTAATCCTCAGATCCAACACCTCCATAACCCCTCTCACACTCTCCAATCCCCCATCAAAATACACAGCACCAACCACAGCCTCCACCCCCCTCGCAATAGTCCAAGATCGCTCCTCCCTCCTCACATCATCCTTCCACAACCTCACCGTATAAACCACCGGATTCTTTCTCAAACTCCCCTCTATGCCCTTCATCGGCCTAAT
This sequence comes from Hymenoscyphus occultus, assembly GCA_900536445.1. Lineage (NCBI taxonomy): Eukaryota > Fungi > Ascomycota > Leotiomycetes > Helotiales > Helotiaceae > Hymenoscyphus > Hymenoscyphus occultus. The sequence goes on along the minus strand of UNPT01000128.1, from coordinate 73,592 downwards.
AAAGTACTCAATCTTCGTCTGCGTCCCAATCAGAGCCAAATTCTCCCGGCCTAGAATCTCCTTAATCACCTTATTACTCGTATCAATGCCCATCACCCTCTTCACTCTCTTCGAGCGCGTATGTGCCGACGAGCCAGACACCCGCAATGTGTAGCAGCTCTCTGTGAGCAGGAGTTTCATCGCAGCGTGGCCGACGCTTGCTAAGTCCCGGTTTCCGGACGGGATGTGTCGGTGGGTTGTCCCCACGGTGGTTACGAGTGACCCGGGGGATTCTAGGGCTTCTTCTAGGAGATCCGGGTTGCGGAATGTGTAGTGGGTTATTTGTTGGATTCGGGTTAGCCAGTTGTGGGAGGTTGGGATGCGGGTTATGATGTCCCGGGGGTTGGGAGAGGTGAGGTGTAGGGGGAGTCGGTGGCCTGCGCTGGTGCTGCTGCTGCTTCCGTTGGGTTCTAGAGGGTGGTTTGGGTAGTTTGTGAGGGTTGATGTTGAGAGGGTAGGGGAGGGAGATTGGAAGTAGGGGTGGTCTGGCTATCTCTTTTCCCATTCGGAGTTGGGTTCTTGATGGTGTAGAGAATCGGAGTCTTCATTGGGGTTTGTGTCAGAGGGGGGGTTAGAGTTGGAGGGTGATGAGGTGAGAGGTGAGAGGGTCGCGGTGTCGAAGGGCTGGTCTGCAGGCATGATTTTCGGAGTGTGTTGGTCGGCGGAGCTTTTTTTTCTTTTACAGGATATGATGTTACAGTGGTGTTCGTGTGTGTATAAGATGAGAACGTTGAGGGGAGGTGTTTTATAGGGGCGTCGTTCTACAAGAGGAGAGTCAGTACATTCATGAACTTGTAGATTCCTTCCGGGAATCCTAGTTTTAGGTTGGGGTAGAAGGGTGAGTAAGACTCTGAATGGTCTAAGAGTCGGTGCGTTTTATTCACTGATATTAGGAGTCGAGAAGTTTGTTTATTATTGAGTAACTCTTGTAATGAACTGGTTGATTCTTGGATAATTTGATCTGGTTTTTATGTCTGAAAGCCCTCTTCTATTGTCTCTTTAAAGTTTTATCACTCTCCTGATATTCGGGAAATGTTGTTTAGTGACCTCGCTAAACAACGTTGATTTCTTAATATTATTTGAGTTGAATAAAGCAATCCAATTATATTAAGGGCTATCAGAGTTCCGCTTCTGGAAAAATAAACTAATAGCTATCTGTTAGCTATCTGTTCGGTATTATTCAAGTGGACTTAATAAATAAGATTTTAAAGTTGATTCTAGGCTTAGATATAGGTACCTGATATTATTATTAGTAAATGTAATATACTAGAAGTTATAACATCTCCTAGACCATTCGGGGGATTCTTTGACAAGGATTTGGCACTTTAAACCTCCGGAAAAAAGTCGTGCACGTCCTTGATACACCTCAAAAATCCCCCGAACGGTCTAAAAGATAGGTTTGTTAGGTTGGGTATGGGTAAATAAGTTTGTAAAAGTGTGGTAGGGCAAACGTTCAAAGTTATAGAACGTAAAAATATTGTTGGCGATCAGGGCTAACAATTCATTGGTCTCGGCTCCTTGTTGCTTATGTCCCGTCGCTTGGAAGACTGGTGGCTAGAACATCTGATAGGTGCAGGTGAGCGTAATTGATCACGTGAGGATCATTTCCTTCAAGCCATCTTGCTGTTGATGTCTCAAGTGTGCCGCACTTTCATCTTAATCACCTCCTCATTTACTTGAACTCTAAATTTTGAATCAGCTACTACTAGTAACAAAAGCTTAGACATCATCTGAACCGTCGTTGAGATGACCCACGTGCATAGCAGGGGAAGCCCGCCTGTTTCAAGGGACTACCTTGTGGTTTTGTTTTAAGTCTAATGTCATATGGATGAACCAGGGGAACTTGTTTTCAATTTATTGAAAGTGACGAAATTCATTTGAACGAATGTCTATACGAATTTCGGATAGAATTTCGGTATAAACCTAGTAGTTTGTTTCTTCCGTCTTTCAAAGCCTTGATTGATTTTGCCACTCCGTATACCTACACTTTCTCTAGCTTCTAAACAGGCAAACGCTTGAAGGCCATTTACATGAGTTGGATTCTCTATTTCTTCCGAATACCTACGTTTCTCGGGATTGATGAGAAGGTGAATATATCGCATACTCTTCAAGTCACACAATTGGCCGGAGTAATGTCATCTTTGGTGAATCCTAACCCGTACCCACATCATGAAATCATCGCCACGAATCCAACGTATCTCCCCCGTGGCCCTTCCCCTTTGCGGGATACTTTCATGTTTGCCGAGCCCCTGATACGCGTTTGTTTTCATATAGATATTTAGAAGGACTTAACAGTCGAAAATCTAGATTTTGCGCGGTAAAATATATGGTTATACAGTAACATTCACAGGTTTGTCCTCTCGACGTATTGTGTATACCCCTTACTTCAAAAGTTTGTTATATTCACCTTCGGTCATAGTAATTTACGGTTGTTTTGAGGTTAGTGCTACTTAATTAGTATGAAGTATGTCGACCCAAGCCCCTCATAGCGCGCCTATACATTGTTAGCCGCCGGTCCGATTCTTCGGATCTAGCTAACCGAACCCCACTGTGAGTCTTGTCTTTTAATATAGGTATGCCTAAATAAATGCTTGTTTTGAGAAACATTTTGGACCAAACAAGAAGCCGCAAACTTCGACGATTAGACATATGGATGTACTGTACTGCACATATGCCACGTCAATACGCCCAGGTGATATAATTCTTTTTTCAACTTATGTTGAAGTCATGTGTAATACTGTATAGTATTGTTCAATGGGGGTGACTGAACGCCACTTAACGCACCCTCAAAACACCCCATAGGGGGCAAGGATCACGAATGAGATAGAAGCAGTAGAGTGGTTTGGACGAAACAGTACCAGCGTAATACTTTCCACCTCGTATGCAGTAATCGCAAATAATCGTATTAGGTACTGTACAGAACCCTAGAATGACATCTCCAGACCCAGTATCGCGAACAACGTTTGGCAAATGGAATACGATTCCATAGAATTCCACCTCTTCATTGCACCTGGAATCCTTCTAGAGGACTACTAAGATGGAACATTTTCTTTTATAAAACAGGCCTTAGAATGCTATAGAAAATAATTCTTGAGACGTGGTAAGGGAATGTTATTCAACTAATCGGAGAGGAGGATATCCCTTCCAGACTCGTAAGGTCCAAAAAAAAACGTGCACTCCTAGGTGGAGTAAAGTTATCCACTATAGCAACATTTTCCCCGCAAAACAAAGTCGTTTGGCCAACCAGGTCGGGTTTCCAAGCGTTTGAGCCTCCACTTGACCCATTTATTATATCCACACTTATCCACCTAGGAATGCACGTTTTTTTTTGGACCTCACGAGTCTGGAAGGGATAAAGGGGACGTAGAGATCAAGAGTATATATACTATGGCTAAACAAAGCTTCTTAACAGTCTATTGGGCGGGCGGACTTTTTTTCTGTCGTGTGACTTTGTTCTATGAAGCTTTTATGGAATAGGGGTTATGGAATAGAATTCTTCTAGATATCTATTTAAATAGGTTGGGATCCTCCTAGTGTGGGGGTATGGAATGGAATGGAATTTCAAATTCCGAACGCTGATAGCGAGCCGGACTTGCCACTCTAATACAGCAAAGCAAATGAACAACATGATTATGTACAAGAAGAAAAAAAGAATCCATCTCCTTGTACTTTAACCTCCTTTTCCACCGAAAATACTTTTGAGCCAGTCAGCAATCAATCCTTACAACGTAAGTGTGTTACCGGCTTTACCGACAACTGCGGCCTGAACCCCAGCAGCATCGATCGCCTCATACGAGTAAGGAAGAGTTGTGAGAGTACCAGCCGGGGCGGCGTTTTTTCCATATCCATATGTATTTCCTTTGTCAACTGCAAAACCTTCCCCATCAACGCTGACGATTGGCTCTTCGGCACCAGCGAAATTGTTGTTCTCAACAAGACATTGAGCGCCTTTTCTAGTGTTGACTGCCTGTCCAATACCCTCAAAGTAGTTGCTGTAGATATGTCCCTCACCAAATCGGAGGGATGGAACACGGGTGTTGAGGTTCGAGAAGTGGTTGAAGCCTAATGTGACTCTGAGTTTCCCGGTGTCTGTAGAGCCGCTGCTATCTGAGTTTCCGATGAGAACAGCTTTCCAGTGGTCGTATAATTTGCTGTACGTAACGGTGACCAGATCAGCACCATTGACGATGTCCAACAGTCCGTCATAAAAGTCCTTGTCGTGGTCTCGATCGGAGGAGAGATCTACGTGATCTATCCAAACATAGTTTGAACTCTGAACTGTAATTGCATCGCCATTCTCAGCCGTAACCTTCTTTATTGCTATGTTACGGATAATGACGTTTGTTGCTGAGTTGACCGAGAGACCAAATCCTGTGAAGATGACGGCGCTGGATTTGCCAAGGAGTGAAGTGTTGCTGCCAACTTTGATTTGTGCTGCTGTCTTTTCGATTGGCCCGGATACATAAACAATCTTTTTCGCTTCACCTGCTACAGCGGCCGCGAGCTCTTCGTAGGTTGTTACGGTGACTTCTGTCCCCCCGGCACCACCTGTGGTTCCTTCGCCGACAGAAGCGAATCCTGGCGCTCTCTTTTTGGCACGTCAGTAAATTTTCAAATGGAAAGTCTAGAAAGTTCTTACATCACCGTTGGCGGAGCTGCCACCTGAAGTCTAGTCATGATGTTAGTAGGCATTTCTGTGTGGGAATCTCTGTTTACTCTTACACGATTGGCAGGGGCCCCATAGGGAGTTCCGGCAGGCTGATCACTGCCTCCAGGTTTGCCAGTGCTTTTAGGCCTGCCAGTGCTTGCAGGTGTGCCGCCAGTTTTGGAGGGGGGCTTATCACCAGTCTTGGGTTTGCCTCCAGTTTTGCCAGTGCTTTTAGGCTTGCTTTCGCCAGTTTTGGAGGGTGGCTTATCATCATTCTTGGTATTGCCTCCAGATTTGCTAGTGCTTTTGGGCTTGCCAGTGCTTACAGGCGTGCCAGTCTTAGAGGGGGGCTTGTAGTTATCACCAGCCTTGACATTGGGTTCAGATTTGCCAGTGCTATAAGGTTTGCCGGTGCTAGCAGGTGTGAGAGTGTCGTCAGGTTTTTCGCAGTATTCCGGTTTATACGGTGCTGCCAGAGCGAGAGTTGCCAACAGACCCGAACACAAAATTGTCGCGAACTTCATTTTGATTTTTGAAGTTTGAAGTTCGTGAAGAAAGGGTGTACAAAAGAGGGAATCAAAGAGGATAGGACAGGGATTGTCTTTGTCGAAAAGACTGAACTCTGTCAAAAAGGGGTGCAAAAGAGAAATTCAAGTGATTGAAGTTGCGGCAAACGAGGGACTAACGACTTATGAATGAGCGGTCAGAGGGGTTAAAGTAGGAACCCAACATGAGGAATTCTCCCCTTGGGAGGTAAAATAGGATACTCCAGGTCAGAGACATCATACTGAGTCCCAGATGGATGAAATAAACAAGATGCCAAGTATTATCAAATGTCTCGAGTGGATACCCAATCACGAGTTGGCCCCCTTCGAGAAGCCAAGCACGATCATTTAATTCCCCGCGTTCCTCATTGACTAGTTTCTTCGGATCTCGGATAATATATGAGAAACAAACTGGATGGTGCCTTCCGCTGTCACTTGTTTGAGAAAGATTAATACACGGGATTTTCACTGGCATGTTCCCAAATGAATCTTTGAACGTTCATTACGGAAGATTGGAAGAAAGGTGCAGGATGCGCGGTAGAATTGATATTCCAATGCGATTGATCAAAGCTTGCTTCGTCCAGAGACCATTACGAGGGACGATCATGGAGTGGGAGTATGAAACACAGTCTTGGGAGGTGTATGTGTAATAGAAATCAACAGTTTTCAGACATCCTTTGGGACTAGGTAGTGTAGTGGATACAAATTGACACTCTACCTACAATTATTATCTCACTGCATACACTGAATCAGGAAATTAGTCAATGGGCGAACTGTTTATCACAGCAAAGCCCATGCTGGAAAAAAGGCTTCTGCCAGCGAGTTTCTAGGTATCCCAAAAAAAGAAAGTCTTTGATAGCATTTTCTTTTCGCTATACGCACGATGCAAACCATGTCCAAACCCCGTCAAACGATGATTGTACGAGACCCTAACCAGAACGGTTTTTTCAGCCGCCAGCCAATGTTTCTTTTCATCCCTAAATGTTTGTTGTAGTCTTGTCGTCCGGTTTCGAAACATCCTACAGGGAAGCGGGCTTCCAAAGTACCTAAAACCGTCTGATATAGCAGTTTGGTCGAAACTTCGCCAAGAAAATCTATAAGACCACCATATGGCCCCGTGACTTTTGTAACTTTTTGTTTGATCCCTTACTCCGGACTCCCACACCCCTATTTGAATGTTATTTCTGACAGCTTCATGCACTAATGTTTGTATTAAGAAGGTATCGTGCGCGCGGAAGAAATAAAAAAAACAAAGTGCACGATTAACCTCTAGTTAAGGGGGGCGGGGGAAGTAGTAATAATCCGTAAATGCTCTCTACCGGTAGGCAAATCATCCTAGTCAAGTTTGGCCTCGGTACTCTCACCAATAAGATCGGTAGAAAGCATTTACGAAGTATGGGAGATTTTATTCCCTTACATTGTCTATTGGTGGGAAAGGCTTTTTTGCATTACAACCAATCTTACGAACTTGAACACGTCGAAGTAGATGTTTGAGATTAGGAAAATAATTAAGAGAGACTTCGAGTTTAATGAGCATAGGTAGCAACGGAAAAGAAGCTTCTAGGGTAACATTCTTTTTGGCTATTAATAGCAAAGGAGTGGTTCATGACGTCAGTGATTGGATTGTTTCTGCTCATGACCATTTTTTGCCTCATTCTCGCTTAGGCTCGCTTAAAATATGGCCTTGGTTGTTACTATTTTTGTAGCATCTATACTAAACTACATAAAATTGAAATTACAATTGAAAGGATAATAAAGTTTGTCTTTCTGAGTCCTCCGTCAATGTCTTTAATGTCTGCCCAGAAACTCTAGTATGTTTATTTCCTGACTATAGAGATGGTTGTACTAGGGGGGTTATAATTCCAGACGCAGTCTCGTACTTCAGCCAAAACACACCAAAAACTACCTTTGTACAAGCCTATCCCCTCAACGATATATGTGTACAGGTAAAGCTTTAGGTTTGCGATACCCACCTTTAGTCTTGGTACTGAATAATAAAGGGTCTGGACAGCTTGCGTCGCCCCCTCCCCTGTATACGACTTGTTATAGGCAGGGTATAACTCCACAATTAAGCCCTCTAAGCCAATTGAATTGTCCGAATCATGTGGAGGTATACCAGAAAATAACAATGGGGGGGGAGACCCAAGCTGTCCAGACCCTTTACTATTACTTGATTGGTGCGGGGCAAGTCGAACCAAGGCCCGTAGCGCGCCTAGGCATTGTTCCGATCGGTCCGACCGCTCAAACAGGAAATCGCAAACCTAAAACTTTACCTGTACATATTTATCGTTGAGGGGATAACTCCACGAATTCGTATGAAGCCTATACGTAATATCTTTTATATAGATTAAGCGTATATGCGGAAGTTTTCTGTTAAAGTTAATATATCAAGAGATATCCTAGTAGGAGGTTTCCCCTGAGTAAATTCCCTAGTGAATTTATTAGCTTTTAGTATAATAAAACAGCGTCTTATATTAAAATTCTAAAGTGTACAAGCTAGAGCAACTACGTATCTTAATCTATATCTCTAATTTTAGATCATTTCGATTATTCCTTAATTACTATGATTTAGTAAAGTAGAGTAGCAGCGTATTGAATAAGTAGATTAGAGGCACTTAACACTACTTATGTAGGTTTCAGCCCTACTCTAACCTACTCGCCAAGAATTAAGTAGGCTAGAGTACAAATTAAGTAGAGTTACGCTAGTCGGCCCGAGGCCCTGTAGCGTACCCGGGGTACTCCGACTAGTCGGTGTACCTACTTAGGCTTAGTCGAGTACGTACTCCCTTATACTAGTAGAAGGTAAATAGAGTAAGATAATACTATTTTACTAATTTCAGCGAGGAAATATTTATAAATACTCGTAATAAGTACGCTAGCGAGTAGCTCTTTAGCTAAGGGGCTAATATTCTAATAAAGAGTACTCGTTATTCTATACTTTAGTTACTACTATAACTACTTGAGTATACTTAAGTAGTTGAATCTACTACTCTAACCTACTCAACTAGACTATATACTCAAACCTACTCTAACCTAATTAAGTATAACCTGTGTATACTTGATTAGCTGAGTTTTTCTTTCTTACGCTGATTTTTAGTGTATTTGCGGCCAAAATTTAGGACTACGTCCAGAATTCTAACACCCTTTGGTGGTGGTGGCCTTTGTCTATACCCCCACTTGAAAAACTAATTTACTATAATTCTTGCGACTAACAATAGCTGTTAAAACCTTCTAGACAAAATCGTGAACCTTCTCTATATAAATATTTCTTTTTAAATCAGAAAATCGTAGAACTACTCGTATTTCTGAGAATTGAAAGGTATTATTAGAAGTCTCTAGAGGAGAGTTGTAACTAGTCAATTCTCAAATGAAACATGTCCTTTCTCATATAGTCTCGCACGGAAACCAAGTCCTAAGCGGTGAGAAGAGCCTGACCCAACAGGAGATATGGTTGTAGACTGTATTCACGCACTATATAACTTATTGATTTCATTTTCAAGGATTTGTTATAATATCGAGTGACTACGAGTCAGATACCAAAGCCTGAAATTTACAACTTAGATTCTGGAGGTAGAATGAAAAGACAATTGTATTCTTTTAAATCTGGAGACTCGCAAACCACCTCTACTCCCAGCGCAGAAACTCATCACATCGCAGGCATAGTAGGACCTTTCTTTAAAATGAAATAATTATAATATTCTTGGTAAGAAGCTTTGGTAATTATGAAATTTAAGTAGCCATATTCACTCTTCAGCCCATGTTAAAGTACAGCCGCTCCCTATCTTTCTACTTCTGTCTAGACTTCTGCCTAGGCTTCTGCCTAGACTTTTGGCGATACTGTTTTCTGGGCGGTTCCTCCCTTTCGGTCTCTATCCTATCCAGGTGCGAGAGCCGCAGTTTTAAACGGGCAAGCAAAGTGCAGTGAAGGTGTCTTTTACTTGTTTTCTCCAAAAAAACAAGTCGTTCGGCCAAACGCTGCGTTTCCAAGCAATTGAGCCTCAATTTGACCCAGCTCTACACCAAATCTGATCCACTTTGGACGCATGTCTAAAACTGGGGGTCACGCATCTGAAAGGGATAGCTGTTCATTGTTCACGTGGATAGATTTCTCAAAGAGGACTATAGATACTGTACTTTGCGGGCTAGAATTAGAAATACAATTCTTTCTAGGCTTTTGTGCTCCTCAGTAGCATAATATCAGCAGTCATGTGAAGAATGCTACATACCTAGGGAAGAGAGGTCAGCTGACTATGGTATGATCGAGCGTGATCTTCCGCACACGAAAGTCCTAACTTTTACTTTATCTAGATGTGACTTCATTTCTGCCGAATTTATGACGTCTAACTGAGTCTTCCGCAGTTTTTTGCTTCAAGAATAGCTCTTGTCATGTGCGTCGTTTCGCAGGTCTTCCCAGTGGCCGTCATCTGAGAGGCGAGGCAGCAGCCCAGAGGTGAGAACAAAATACGAGGAGAAAAGCTACAGTATTGAAACAGTTCAAACATTTTCATCTGGGAAATTGAATGACGGCGATGACGCTTTCCCTCTCTCAAATACATTGGGCCATACTATACAGTAGAGTCGTCTTGTGTTGTTAGCGGAGAAGGTGCATTTTCAGATGAAAACGGGAGTGTTTTATTGAGATCCTTGGCCCTCTTAGACCTGCCATTCAGCGGAAGGGTCCAATCAAAAGACTACATTACAAGTGATTAATCTTTTCTACATTCGAATCGTGCTTCCAAATATTGGTCCATCAAACCTTCTCAGGAAACCACACAAGAGGGCTGTACGTTGTGGCGCTATTTTTAGACAACAATGTGCCTCGTAGTCACAATTATACAGTACAGCAGTAGACCTTCGTACCTCGAAACTCGCACTGATGCGTTATGGACTATTTCGCCACCCGCATTAAGTTCAAAGAAGTGATTTGTGAAGTGCCGTCAAACTTGTTTTCAGATGAAGTAGTAGACTGTTTTATCCAAACCCTGGCACCGCTTGGTCCCTTCGAGGCCCAAAGTTTAAAGGAAACCATCAACAAAGCGACTATAGTATGTATGGTATCAATGTTCTATACTGTACTGTACTCGTACATCAAAGATGAGTTTTATCCATTTACAGTATCAGGGGTTGACTTTCTTCCCGTGATCTCCTTGACGCAGGCTAGACTGTGTTTCTGACGGCTTTGAGCTTTCCCCGCAGAAACAAGGAGTATGCGACACTTTGGAATGTCAGACTTTCACAACATTTTACTCATTGTACTCTGTAGGAAGAGGAGGAGGAGAACGCGGGGATATGGGGAAACGTGTTTGTTGTGAGAATTTGGATAGCCCTATCGGTGGATCAATTAATGTTTTCCAATGGATCAGTTACCAAGAATTCGATTAGCGTGATATGAAGTTGAAACAATCAGGTCGCTTTACCGATTGTTGGCAATGACGTACATAACCAAGCAATATTGAGGGGCGTCTTCATTCGAATTTGCACGCATTGAGGTATTCGTCACCGACAAGGAACAAATTCTGTGTAGAGAACCATTGGGATGGCGAGGCTGAGTGACAGAAATGACATAAGATCTTAAGCCTGATGCGAGTCTTAGCGTCAAAGCATCTTTTACAGGTACATCCAACCAGGAGCACCAAATCCAAGCTTAAGTTGGATGCCAACTGAAGCTAAGGCGCCGATCTTGGCTTCAACCTCACTTCAGAGAAAAAACAAGAATTTGAGCTTTCGCGAAATACCAATTCTCCATTCTCTATGATGTAAGATGAGGGGTAGTTTGGAAATACTTTCGTTCGAAGTTGCAAAAAGAGCTACCCTGTAGAGTTATTGAGATCATCGAGAAGCTGTCTTATGGTCATGATCGAATTCTGCTCCTGGGTAGTATGAATAAGGCCTATCCATTAGTATAAATATCAGGCTGGAATCCCTCTTCAAGATCTCAACAATATCATCAAAATCATCCATCTCTTCTTATCATAACTGCCTGATCTCTTAACCAGAATCAAAATTTGTATCGGCTTCTCCCTCAATCAACATTTCTTGATACTTTACTTCAAATAATAACCTCTCTCAAGTATCGTTGCAAATTACTAAACCCAAAACCAAACAACAAAAATGCAATTCACTTCCTTCTTCCTTCTACTTCTCGGCGCCACTACCGTCCTTCCCGCCCCAGTTGACATTGACTTGTCCGAGGTGGCTTCTCCCTTGGTAAGATCATGGATCTTAGAAGCGTTTACATAATTGCTAATGTGATTTACCAGTCTTCACTCAATAAACGGGAACCCACAACACCATTAAGCGAATTTCTCCATACAGTCCATACAAGAGGCAAGAGCAAGGGCAAAAATGGCGACAACGATAATGATGGCATCCCCAATGCCCTCGATGATGATAGCGATAATGATGGCGTCCTCAATGCCCTCGATAATGACAAAGACAATGATGGCGTCCCAAATGCCCTCGATACTGACAGCGATGATGACGATGTTGGAAACAACAATAAAAACTGCAGCAACAACAGAGCACTGTGTAACCCCAATCAAGGGGCTTGCAGTCGCTCCGGGTTCAATGACGCCACCAACTGCTGCTGTGTTTGAGGAGGTTATTTTTGTGTGATTATGGTTGTATGATTATGGTTGTATGACTATGTTTGTATGATTACTTTTGTATTATTACTTTTGAATTATTACTTTTGTATCATTATTTATGTATGGTTAATTAAATATGAAGCTTGATGTTTGTGCGTTCATTTGGAGACTAAGTAGCGTATGATGTGATGTGTCTATATTTATGGGAAAATCGCGAAACTTGCCTAAGTTGTCTCAACTTTTAGAGTATGAAACAAACGAGAGAACTGCTTGTTTATGATTTTGCCAGTAACAAGAGACTCTCAAATAGGCCTTTAGTTTGGTTTGCTCAATAACTATGGAATTGACCAAAAACGGTGAGACATTTGGGCGAAACTCTGGACACGAATGGATTTCGATTATATTAAAATGCCCGGAGAACAATGTCAATCATACGAGACTTTAAGTATAATATCTTTTTCTAATCTAGGTTCGTACAGAATTCCGCTCAACTGTCTTACAGATTAGTACTTCCAGTGGTTGACTTATTAATCCTTGACTGGAAATGAAGCACTTGATATTGACTTAATTATCCTTTAGCGGAAACAATAACCAAAAGAGACTGTGGGATTAACAAAACATAAATTCAAGGTTCGGCATTTGGAATACGATTCCAAGGATTCTAAGATTCTATTCCAAGGTGGAATATTCCAAAGGCTCTTTAATTTGGAATGGAATATTCCAGAGGATAAGGCTTTAGAATTTGGAAATCCAAAGGTTATATATATATATAATACTTTCTAACTAATAAGATAACTCTAAGTAAGAACTTTGGGTGTTAATATACTAGAACTCTAAAGGAGAATTAGTATATATAGTAGCTAATATGACATAAGCCAGTCACATGACCATTATTCATTAATTATTGCCTACTCGTACACCTAGAAGAGTATGGTGAATAGGTTAATCACTATATAGAGATCTAGTACGAGTAGACGAAATTAAGAAGTTTCGACGCCCTTATATCCGTATTAAATATATAGGGCTGATATAGATAGTAATATAGATATAAGTCTCAAATATTAATAGTACTAAGGCTAAATCTAGGCTTTCTATTAGTCGCTCGGACCGTAACTACTATTTTGCGGGTCATGTGACGAGTTCCAAGTGGAATTCCAAAAATTCCACCCTTTAGAATGGAATATTCTATAGGGGGGTCTTGGAATAGAATGGAATTTCAAATGCCGAACCTTGCATAAATTATCACGTTCCTTCGATTGAGCTAATCTACTCTACAAATGGGGAAAAAATATAATCTGCCCTATACGCAGATCCCGGCATCTATTTAGATTTATCTTTTTCCTCTGCCATATCATTTGCCTCGATCCACTCACTCGGCTTCCACATAAAAATACCCCCCTCATTTCCCCCCTGCATACCTTTCAACGGTCTGAACCTACTCAGTAATTCAAACCCAACGCTTCTGTACAGCATCTCGCCCTGACTGCTTGCCTCTATACCCACGGGAACGTTTTCCTCTTCAGCCCGCTTAATAACCTCACCCATTAATCTCTTTCCAATTCCCATTCCTTGAAACTGTGGTAAGATGACCACACTCTGCGCATGCCATCGATTTCTCCTCATAGGATACCTCTCAAACCAAAACCTCGCTTCCTCATCTCCGACACGAAGAAACTCCGCCACAGCATGAGGATCATCACACTTCCCCCGATCCACCCAGTAGAGAAAAGGTAGAATACAATTCCACAGCCACAACGCGGTCGGCATCCAAAATCTTTTACGACTAGCAATTTGTTTCTGCGCTCCTTCGTCGTCTCCTAGTCGCATGAATTGAGCGTATCCGACCACCACTCTTGGATTTGATTCCTCGACTGCAACAAATGTCAGATTTCGAGGACTCAGCATTCGTTGGAGGGCACGCTGTTGATATCCTCGTCGGAAGGCATTAGGATGTTCCTTAGAATGTGGAGAAAGGTATGCATCCAGGTATGTGTCTCCATACGTGTGCGCCGCAATCCTTCCTATGGCGAGGAAGTCGATGATTTTGCCGCGACGAAGGAGGACTTTTGTTCGAGAGTTGGGCTCAAGAGACACAGAGTTTGAGGACTTCCCTTTAGAAGAAACAGACATCGTTCTTTTGGGGAAAAATCGTCGAGCTGAATTCGGTGGAGGTTCAATTTTGATATCACGTGATAATTATTGTCAAAAAGACAACCGTGAAGACTTGAAAACTCAATTATGCTGTATCTTAGTATCTCTTTATAAGTATGATCCTTGTGGATTAGTGATACTTCTGTACCCCATTTGGTCGCGTATGGCTGTACACTGGTGTCTCCGATGACTCATGCCGAAAGTGTATGCGAAAACAAAAAAGCCAAGTGATGGCGTCGCCTTCGCGGTAAATGTCTGAAATAGGAGGACCAGCGCAGGTTGTGATAAGCTAACTTCGACCAGAGTGGCGCAGGTTTACCGAGCCACCTTATTAGATTAAGCCATTTGCTATACGGCATCGACATTTTGCTAAGCGGCATCGAAGTGACATGGCCCCCCAGCCACTTTACAGTATGTTACCAGGTACCCTTGATGTTATTTCAGGTATCGATAATATTATTGTTACTACACCTTGTCGTCGCTATATTATCGCGAACTCGTCGTCGCTGCTATCTTGTCGTCGTCGCTACCTTATTATTACTATTTTATTTGTAATATTTTATTACTATAATATAACTTGTATATACTTAGTAGTAATAAAAAGGTAGTAATAGGATATAGCGACGGCGAGGTACAGCGACGACGAGGTGGTAGTAACAACGAGGTGGTGGTAACAATAACATACAGGTAGTGTTACGAGGCATCAAGGGTACCTAGGAATAGACCGTAATGTGGCTGGGGGCCATGTCACTTCGATGCCGTTTAGCAAAATGTCGATGCCGTATAGCACTGGGCTAGATTAATAGTCTCGAGATAGTGTTATTACTGAAGAGATGACAAGAATTCATTCTCAGTGGCGGCAACACTGGTGACACAACTCACCAATGCGAGTCCTGCGAAAACTAGCGAGATGGTCCCATGACGAAGCTGTGGCGATATTACGTCACATGACTCGCATGAAAAGATGACCTCGAGTGACTTGCACGTGGCTGGAAGTAGAGCATTCAGAAGGCATGCAAGGCTCCCTCCAAATATTATAACACTCATCTCACAGTCCGGCATCTTGGTAATATCTACATCAACGGCTTACACTGTTGAGAGGTTGACATTATACACTACAAACGGGATTTAAGTAGGGCGGCGAGATAATTGACAGTGTCGTATGAATGAATCCTTCCTTGAAAAGGTAGCTCAACTGTCTTTCATCGGTAACTGCTGAGTTGATCTGTTTTATTCGTCTATCATGAAATTAGCCAATCTAAACCTCCACTTCATTGACTAAACTTTAGTGTTTAATTCTTTTTGAGTGATAAAATCCATAGAAATTACTTTCCAAATTTCATGACCTGTATATGATATGTATGTGTTTATATCACTTTATTTATTTGGCCGAAGTAATAGCATTGATTACACATTGTTTCGCTAAGCACGCCATCACAATTAATTCTTATATCTCTAGGGAAATAAAAGGATCGCTAAACATACAAGACTAAAGACTTACGAAATATGTAATTCGTATAAAAGTACGTGGGAATACATGGGAGGCAATCTCGCCAACTCGGGCGCACTCTCACTTTACCCTGGTTCAAAAGGCCTTCGAGCGTTTCAAAGCTAAACACCGCTTTACGATATGATGTGATTCGGGAAATATGTCATTCTCAGACACCGTGACCCTCAGCTCGAAGCATGGTTGTTGCCACTATTTTAATTGCTCCTTCTGAACAGGCTACGTTCTCAATTACCCATAATGTGCATCCCATCTTACTAGCATCTACTTCCATTTTGGATATTTGCTTTGACGAGCTTGGTGCTCGATTATAGGAGTAGGCAGTGGATTAGGTTCCACTGCATCAACTATATCCGAAAACTTAGGTCTTCAAAACGAATGCTTTTATGAAATCAAGTCAACATATCACTTCCAGAGTACGAGTATTCAGACACAGAAAAAAACCGTGTACTAAGAGTGGAGGAAAGATGGCGTCATAATAGTATCCACTTTTATAACATTTTCTCCAACAAACAAAATTGTTTGGCAAGCTAGGTCACGTTGTCAAGAATTTGAGCCTCAATTTGACACAGTTCTCGCATCCAGTTCTATACACATCAAGTGCGCGTTGTTTTCTGTGTTTATATAAACTGGAAGGGACAGGCCATGCAGGGGAGAGGCTCTGAGCACAAACCACTAGCGTTTTCATTGGATAACTTGTGCTAATTACTTGCGACGGGTTTTTTTCTTGCTCCTTTCTTCGGATTTGTACGGAGGCCACGATAGGACACATAATACAATGCGTGGATTTATCCAAGCAGATGAACGTTTTCTTCTGATTTCACATCAAGTGGTGGGCACGCAGTGAAGGAAAAGCGCCGCTTCTAGATACGTCCGTAATTGATCAAAGACTCACTCAAACATTGGCGCTCGGTCTAATATCCAGTATTAGGTGTTTCTAATCCGGTCCTTTGATTGGATTGACAGTGAAGGTTTGGATAGATTCTCAATCTGGAGATTATTATCTCCTCCCTGACATAATGGTAAACATGGACATGACAGGACAATGCTTGGCCAGAGAGGTTGTGTAAGCTATGCTATCAAAGTGCCGGTGATTCATAAGGGCATGAAATACGCGGTAAAATTTAAGCTTTCAGATTCCCTGGTATTACATTTCTTACGATATGGATACATCCAATTAGCGAGCGAGCCTGCTCGGCTTGTCATTCACGTGACTTGTCACTGGCAATAAGCGTTTGTGTAAGACTGGCTCCTAACTTTCCTTTGCTATACAATTCGGCACCACTTAAAAGGACTGATTGCAAACCACTGGCTCCTTATGAGTACTGAGTGACACCAAATGAACAAGTGCGGTTTACTTAGTTTTTTATAACACATGATTTTCATGTGTAAGGCCCGATCTGATATGGTACAGCAGAAAAAGCTTGATAAATACTTGCCAGAGTATCATTGCTGATTAATCTTGAATCCACGGGTCCTGCGCCCCTGAGAAATGATGTGTTATTGCTTGATCCCGCATCTTTGCCCAGATATCTTACTGATGTACCTGCCGATGAACCTCCTTGATCTCGTAAGCGAAGACGCCTTTAGGCCCAACCAACAGGCCCGTCCAAGCATTTGTCCGTGATTTTCAGAAAGTATGTCTCCAATTCAATTCTCTCCA
This sequence comes from Hymenoscyphus occultus, assembly GCA_900536445.1. Classification (NCBI taxonomy): domain Eukaryota; kingdom Fungi; phylum Ascomycota; class Leotiomycetes; order Helotiales; family Helotiaceae; genus Hymenoscyphus; species Hymenoscyphus occultus. Next base: position 56,452 of record UNPT01000128.1, on the reverse strand, counting down.
ACTGCCTATTTAGGTATTTCACACGTGAAGAACAACCACATTGGAAGGTTTAAGGGCAAGGCCGACACCTAAATCTGTATCGACGCTCTACTTTGTAGTATGCCACTAGATTGGGCCGAGTCGGCCGACACGCTTTTCCTGGATTAGATTTTAAACGAAGCAGGGTTGGTTAGCTCGCATTCGACTCCCCTGATTCGCCTCTATCAAAGGTTGGCACCGATTCCCAATGAAACCAACGAATCATGGACTCGCTTTTACGAATATCACATTTGACTCAGATGAAAACGTCCAGATTTCATAATCTAAAGTATGGGTATGGACATATGTATAATTGTCGTCGGGCTCTCATCGAAAGCTTCAAAGTTTGTTGATTAAGCTTCCATCAATTAGGCATAAGACACAAAAAGGTATGATGGGACTGTGAAGGAAAAATAACGAAAGACCTCAGAAGCTTTATGAATAATAAAAAAGAAAAAGACGCCACACAAGAATGTAGTTGCGAGTCGCGACTGGATTTTGTAAACATAGAATCGAGGATATTCTTAGATATCCATAGTGAGGTTCTTTTAAATACCACAGGCTTTTTGGGACCCAAAAAAGAGTTAAGCATATAATTAAGGTTACCCTTATATTGAGTAAGGTTATTGTGTGAGGCCTTTTCTGCATTCCACCAATGAAATAATGAAGTATACACTACCGCATCCTACGCAATCAGGTCAACCTAAAATGTAGAAAGAGGGTTAAGCTTACAGGCCACGTCCAAAATAGTCTAATCTCATCGTAGCCTGTTCCTTAATGTGGTGATTAATTGCTGAGTAGACATCAACAGCGGCAACAATAGCTCTTTCACTCTTCTCCCTTTTTTTTTTATCTTTTTAAAATACTTCGGATATATTCTAATAGCCCCTGAAAAGTTGATAAGTTATCACGAAATTTTCTAAATTTGATGTATTAAGATAAGTCTTGATAGAACAATAGGAGTTTCTCTGATTTCGATCCCAATGCCGACTGTGCCTCACAAGCATTCCCCTCATCTACGGCGCTTTCCATTATATTGGCATCCCACCCTTTCTACCTTGCCTTTAGCCTGATCTTGGTGGCTCTACAGTACCAGGCCAAGAGATTGTGCTGTCTTGGTATTTTTCATAATTCCCGGTACGCCAAGATCATAAGACTTAACGACTTTCCCCAAACAATGCTTGGCTCTGCAAGAGACATTAAGTTGGCGAATAATCACTCGGTAGCACCAGCCATCAAGAAATATGCAAGAGATGCACCTTCTCGAAGATCACTGGTTGTGGTTCTAGGCAAAAGACAGTAATTAATCGATTCTGCATGAGATTCTGCAAAAGATAACTGACAGTTCGCCATTCGAAAGTGTTATCGCGTAATATTTTTGACCTTCCTATTTGGGAAGAAAGAGTTATAGCATACAATGTCATATATAGCCAACCATAGGTAACGGTTTTCTTTTCTTGTAGTTCCATCCCAAATTTCTGAACGATACTGTCAACTGGTTTCGTCAAAATGAGGTTCACCAAAGCATTTTCCCTTGGACTTTCCGCCTTGGTCTTGGCCAAGGAAATCCCCAAAGATCTGGAAAGGGCAGCGGCTCTTTACGATAATGGGTACATGCACGAAAAGATCATGGGTGAGAAGGAAACCTTTTGGGCTGCAAGAGATGCAGAGCAGGTTGAGATAAATGCCCAAAACGCATTGATGGGGGCAGAGGCCATCGTAGATCCCTGGGTTGAGCTTCATTTTGCTCAGTGTAGGTCAGTAGAGCCACATACGTTTATTCAACATGTGATAGTACTGATTGATTTTGATAGAGATGGAAGGGCAGTTCCGTTCCGCGACCAAGCCACAAACTTCTTCCGTTGCAACAATGTATGTTTTTCACGCCAACGTAGTAAGGTTTACTCAGTTGACATACTTTCTTGCACAGATCAACTTGCATCATTTCCTTTCTCACACAGCTCTTGGAAGTCAGATGACGCCAAATACATCAATTGGCTCATCCTCATGGGGATGGGTCTCAGACGACGGCCGGGAATTTGCTATCATTGCACAAGCCGATGGAGCTGCATTTGCAGAGGTATATCTTGATGGCATGGCTATAAATGCATAAGAATCATTAACTAACGGCAATTCAGGTTACCAATGCAGGAAAACTACAATACCTTGGACGTCTCCCTCAAACACCAGGCGCAGCAGCCGCCGTTTGGAGAGAAATCAGACGCTTCAAGCACTACATCATCATTGGATCAGAATCATATAACCATCACATTCAAATCTTTGATCTGACGAAGCTTCTTGATCTAGACTACAGAAAGGGACCGAAGACCTTTGACCCGGCCACTGACTTGACTGGATTCTATGGAAACCTTCCGGACGGTCGTGCACACAATGTGCTCGCCAATGACGATTCAGACTTCGCTTATGTTGTTGGTGCAAGACCAAGAACTTCAGCTTGTCGAAGTGGATTGATTTTTTTGAACCTGACTGATCCAAGTGCTCCTGTCTCACCTGGTTGTGCCCCCATGGATGGCTATGTTCACGATGCTCAATGCTTGATGTACAAAGGACCAGATACCAGATACTTGGGCAGGGAGGTTTGCTATGCCTACAACGAAGACTCGCTTTCCATCTGTAAGAACCCTCCTAACATGCACATTTGAATTACTCGAGGCTAAACATAATCAGACGATGTCACCGACAAACAATTCCCTGAGCTAATATCAGTCACTGGTTACGAAGGAGCAACATATGCCCACCAGGGCTGGGTTCTCGACAAGGAATGGCAGAACTTTCTCATCCTTGATGACGAATACGATGAAATTGACGGCAGATCCCCCGGTACACCCGGCCACGCTATCACTTATATTTGGGATATCTCCGACCTCGAATCACCCAAACAAACAGGTTATTACGAGGCACCTAGAATTGCTAACGACCACAACCAATATGTGTACGGCAATTACGCTTATCAAAGCAATTACGGTGCTGGTATATCTGTCTTGGATATCTCCAGTATCCCAGGTAACCCAACTGGGAGTGGTGTCACGGAGTTTGCGTGGTTTGATATGTACCCAGAAAGTAAGGAACTTCTACGAACCATGTTAAGATCACACTGAGACTAACACATCTTTAGACGACAACTCGACGGGTATTTCCGCTCTGGGTTTCGTAGGAGCTTGGTCATCTTATGCTGGGTTCCCATCAGGACACATTATCATTAACTCCATTGAGCGTGGTGCTTTTGTTGTTAAGATCCAAAACCCGGCCTAAGTAATCCCTCTTATGAATAGCTATTTAGTATACATAATGTAATGTTGAAATGACTCCTCAAATTTTGCGCTCGATTAGTGCATGTAATGGGATCTCAAATGGTGATATATTTGTTATTGAAAATATGTATCTTGGCGGATAAAAAGGTTGCCCCCCGTCCCCGCACACGTATCTCCCCCCATGGCATTGCCAAGATACCTCGCTACAGTAAGCACTGGGGCATTACTGTAGAGGCTACCCATGGGTCTGTGCGAGCAAACGAATTGATTCCTATGGCGACATTCGTCCAAACCACGAGCCTGACGATGAGAGCAATATGAGCCAAATATTTCTCAGACAAATCCGGACCCGCTATTTAGGTTGTTAGGCGTCGAGAGCAATTATGTGAGCTCCAAGCTCCAGGAAATAGAGGCCGAAAAAGTAGGAGGATCCTTGTAAGAGAGGCGGGCATTGCTCTATACACCCTACCAAAAGTTATTATACCAAAAGTCTGGTATAACTTATTAATTATCCTATTTGACCTAGGGTAATAAGGAGTAATAATTGTTAGTTATTTTGAACTATTCGTGTAATTGATTTAGTTGTAGGTCTTTAGTATAATATTTTTATAACTCAGGGGTGTACAGAGTAATGCCCGCCTCTCTTAACACCCCTTTGGTTAGTATCTGCACCAACACGGTGAATGGCTGGAGATTCTAAAGTAGCGGTCCTTTTTGCAATAAATGTCTGCAAGCAAAACTCCGCATTTCAAGTCTTCTGCGCATGTCTACCCTAAATAGGGTCATATGATTTAATTCCAACAGTCGGAGCAGCGATACAATATGCAGGTACATGGGTGTGATATAATGAGAGCCTATTGAGCCAATTTTACCACAACAATGAGAAGAAACAGGATAGTACAAGTGACCTTCACTTTGTCTCATCTCATCTTGTATCTTCACTCAAACCCACTAGTTCTCACAAATTATCCATGGATTTTTCAGTACTCTCACAGGCCTTTCCCAGCCACGTTTATTGCCCCGGAAATTCGCGTTATACTTGGACAAAAACTTCCTACTTCACTGCATTTGAAAATGAAGTTTCTCCAGCGTGTATCTTCCAGCCTGAAACAGCTCTTGTGGGTTTCCGATGTTCTGAAGCACATCCGAGCTTCACGCTCGTTAGACAAAACTAGACTCGCTGAGAAGCGGTGGTCACACAACATAGGCGGGGCCTGCGAATACTCAGGGCGGTCTCCCAGTTGACCTTTCCAAACTCAATTGTATCTCTCTCGATTCTAAGAAAGAGGTCGCTTCTATCGGAGTTGGTGCAAAATGGGGAGATGTTTACCGAAAGCTTAGCGAGGGTGGACTTGCTATAGTTTGAGGGAGGGTTTCAAAGGTTGGAGTAGGCAGACTTACACTCGGAGGCATGTTCAATCGGGTTGAAACTTTTGATTCTTCCAACGGGATACTAGGTGGAATATCATACTTCTTAGCTAGCGCTGAGAGGGGATTTGTATGTGACAGCGTTATCAATTACGAAATTGCTCTCGCGTCAGGAGAAATAATCTCCGTCAACAAGCATTCTCACCTTGATTTATTCATTGCCTTGAGGGAGGGTCCAGGAGACTTCGGGATCGTTGTGAGCATCGAATTTCCGACGTTCAAGCTCGGCGGGATGTGGGGAGGTGCAATCTTTCAGGCCAATACCGCATACAGGGAACTCATCATAGCATTCGGTGATTTTGCCAAAGACCCAAGCCCAGATGAAAAGACCTATATTATCATTGCTACAGGCTGGGTACAAATTAGAGGAGAGATCTGCTGTTCTAACTTGTACCACGCAACACTAGCCACAGAAGCTCCGCCGTTTCTGAAGCCATTCTCGTGCAAATTTGAAGCGCTATTTGTTGAAAGCTATACATCACTCCAATCAGTTTTGACTTAATTGTAATAAGAGTCTGCGACAGCGCTGCTTACAACAGCGAAGCCCGAACAATTTGATGAATAGTGCTATAAGAAGGCAACAGATATCTAGGTTGACTAAAAAGATTAGCCATTGCATTCTTGGAGGACAGAAAATTTATTGCTTTTATTTATTTGAGATTCTTGTTTGTACCGTATCCATTGACGTACGCCATCCACGTGGCCATCCTCCTCCTCCTCCCGACTACATACGTAGCGTGCGGCTATTCCGCGGCACCACCATCAGCCCCGATCTATTGTATATAAACAAATAAGGCTTCCCCAACCACAAATCCACCAATTATACGCCTATTGGTGGTGCAACTGGCCGCCCATTTGGGCCAGTTGTCACGGAAGGAAGTAAGGATTCGTGCTTGAAGAGTAATAATCTTAGGATTATTATGTCCAACGGCACGGTCACGAACCTTTTGCTGGTTTGAGGACTCGCAATTGTTTTTTTTTTGTTTTTTTGTGTTTTGTTTATTTGGGATTAATCTGGAAAACTTTCAAGACAATGCCGCTGTAGACGTTGAAATTATTCTGTACAAACTGCAGTATCAAAAGTCATCACGCGAAAAGCCTGGCACAAGTGACTCAATTGTCCTATTTCACCTAACACAATAAGAAGTTGAAAGTCACAGTTATTCTAAACCATTCGTGTAATTGTTCTATTTGTATGAGGCTTCTAGACAATACTGGTAACCTAGATGGGTACAGAGGAATGATCGCGTTTCTGAACTCCTGCACGCGCGATCAACGACCGTTGGTTTTGACGCGCCGAGTAGAATAAGAGACCGCCAATTCTCTAGACAAAGAGAAGTAGTATCTTCCTCCACGCGGTTCACAATTACTCGCCCAATTGACTTTTCCGAACTACCAGAGAGTGTATTTATTGAGATGTCTGAGCCGTGATCAAACTCGAAGTGTTTGGGCAAACTTCCCTTGAAAAAAAGAAGAGCCATTCGAAGATTGTTCATTCGCCAATTGGCAAATTAGAAAACCCATTACTAGCATTCAAATTCTATACTTTGTATTCTCTTACTCTAACTACTACTGTAACTGCATTTAGTTTACTAAATATGTCAAGTTTCAAAACTCTACTTGTACTGCAAAATGTTTGTACACATAATCAGCGTCAGAAAACAAAGACTCAACCAGCTAGTACTTTAGTACCCCACCCTACTCAACTCTACTCAATTTTCACGTTGCAAACAATCTATGGATGCTACGAGTGTCACGCTACTGGTCCTAAATACTTCTATTTGCTCTCGCTTATATATGGTTCGTGTGCCTGAATAGAACTCTCTCTGCATTTTGGTGAGATAGATGAATAGAAACTTACAGTGGTGAATGAAAGATATTGCCACGTTTAGCATCTACAATCTTCATCTTGCGCCTCTTCTTCGCAAGGAACAGCTCCTGGTAAGCTACGCGTATGGTTACGACCACAACTCCGAACGATAGACAGTACTCCGCTTCTTCTTAGCAACGGACAGGGAAAGCTACTTCAAGGAAAACAAAAGAATTACTTGGAATGGAAAATTTGGTACAATGCTCTTTCATTGAAAGATGCTACCTATTTATGTTTAACTTGGAATGATCATACTCAAACATACTCTTCCCCCTCCCTTGACAAATCACCCTGCCAAATTTATCTGGTGTCCACAATCACTTATCTTGTAAGGCTCTTGATCTTGTACGGGAAGCAACGCCGCCATCGCCACCAGAATTCCGACTTTTAGAGATCTTGGAGTCCTTCTCGTTTGTCTTCGTTTTAGTGATGTCTTTCTTGGCAGAAGTCCTCATCTCTCCCTTTGCAGATTCCTTCTTTGCAGCCATCACGAGCTTCGTCGTCTCCTTGCGAGATTGTGGTTCCGTAGTGTGTTCTGGCAATTCGTACTGTGGAGGTGCTGCATTAGGTGTAAGCAGTGGTGCGTTCACAGGGTTTGGTACTGCAGCCCGCATTTGGTCAATGAAAATATCTCTTTCGATCATAAGTTTCACACATATGACCTTGCTGCGCTTAGAATTGAGGACCATCTCAGCCATCCCACTCAAATCAGCAGGGGTTCCCACTTCCGTATGCTCTTGCGTCCACATATCACAGTAGTGCTGCATACTTCTAAGACGATATACAGGGTTGTCAAAAGCAAATTTGTCCCAGGCAGATATGATCATGTCGAGATCCTCTTCCAGAATGCCCGCTGAAGTATGAATGTTCGGATATCGGACGTTACGCAAGAATTTCGCTGAATTCGGCCGCCTAGCTGGATAGACTTGCTCATGCGGCAGCCAAAAAGCGATAATCTATCGATCATCCTGGCACCAGTAGTTCGTACTGCTGAGCAACGCGTTTTGCTTTCATCATGATAGATAATTGACGATATTTAGGCGCCGGGAGATGAGGTTTTGAGCGAGCGTGGACTGTGTATCTTAACGTGTGATAAAGAAGACCAAGGCCATCAGTATCATGGAAAGCAGGATTAGCCATGATGCAGCATAGCTTTTGCGCGATGGAAGTTGGCACGTGGCTTAGAATGCAAATTTGCTCCATTGTTGGGTTGACGATACCATTTACATGATGTATGTCCAGCTCTAGCTCTGGAGGGAACATGCTCGCCAATCCCTTGAGGGCAAACAAACTAGCAGGCACAAAGGCAGAGATCACACAAAGCAGGTTCAGCTCAGTATTTGAGGTACCCTGGATGTACTCTTCGCATTTTGTTGTGTATTCACTCCAAATCTTTTGCTTTACTTGTGGGTATGTATTGAGGTCGTCGACTGCAAGTGCTGGGAGCTGGGGAGTTTGATGAGCTGCGATGAGAGAACTCCAGGCGTCGATAGGGATCGGTCGAAACTTGCCAGTTATGCTGTTGTAAAGACGAGGATCGGATGGGTGTTTGGTGGTAGATTTGGATTGACAGGGACAACCACATGATCGTGGGCAGTGCCTGTCGGTGTTGCAGGAAACAGAGCTTGTTTTTGAATCGAAGGGGGAGGAGTCCTGGACATGACATTCAAGTTGAGATGGTGGGATGGTGGTGGGATGGTGTGCGTGATGGTAGTAGTAGCCCTTTTGATAGACAGAAGTTGAAGGGTTGGTGTTGATATTTCTGGAGGAGCTGAGGGGCGACTATCAGTTGCGCTTGATAGTTGACAGCCGACCATTCTTTTGCATCCTTCAACCAATATAAAGATATTTAGAGTTTCAAGAGCATTCGCTGACTTTGTGGTGAATCGGAATAATCATAACCATCCGACTCACAGCATCAAAGGTTTTCAAGCGAGCAAGAAGAAGCAATCCACTGCTTGTACTCCAGTTCACGTAAAAGTGAAGATATATTATTTGGGTCAAACTTCCCCTGGGGCATTTGTGAGGCTATTCGCACCTCATCAAATGGAGCCCATGTGGTCAAGCGCTCAACTAAGGCCTATCTATCTACCTAAATTTGGAAGTTATATTGTGGATGGTGGAGGGTTTAATTTAGAGGGGAATGCCCACACGCAAGCGTACGTACGACAATTTTAACTAATTGTAGGTTGTTGTCGTTATGACAATTGACATATCAAACTCTCCACAAACAAGAACCATATCCCTTTTCCTATCTACACACAATCGAGCATTTCACCAAAGATATCCACCCACCCATCTCAACCCAAGAAAGGCCTATCCCTGAGTAATAGTAGTACTCCCAGGACCAATCGTCCAAGAACTACCAGAACCAGAACCAGTAGATCCCCCAAGCCCACCATTCCCACCCGGAATAATCACCGTGCTCCCCCCTGGAACCGTCGAGAACTGGCTTGGTGGGCCATCACGAGCAGGCGTAGCGGTATCACTTTGCATCGTTGACGCGCCACCGGGACCAGGGTTGAACACTCCACCGCCTGAGGCACCGCCTCTGTCCGATGTTAGTATGTATCTCTTTCATCCGAGGAAATGATTTCGGAGGGGAGAAGGGAGCACATACGGAGTACACTGCCTCCAAGACACATGAGCTTGGTGCGTGAACGCAACTGTAGCATCATCATTCGAGATCTCCCCCGAAGCCTTGGTATTAGTAGAGGTCAGCGCAATACGGTTATTGATGTTCAGCAAGCCGGTGTCGCCGCAGGGAGACCAGATGGTTGCTGTGGTTTCGACTTCGTCGTGTTTGGTATAGACGTCGCCGTTGAGCCAGCTTGCTCCGGAGATGCTGGATTTGGTCGTGCACTGAAATGGGTTAGCTATGTCTTATCTTGGGAAGTGGGAGAGGGGGGATGGAAATACAGTCGAGGAGGCGGACTGCGAGAAGTAGTAGGTGGAGAGGAAGTTACCGGTTACTCCTGCGTCGAGACGAGCGTAACCGTGGTAGGTGGCGTCGGTGATGGCGTACTGGAAACCACCTGGGTACTTCAAGGAGAGATGAAGTTGGCATTGCTTAGTTTTGTCTGCTTGAGCAGCGGCGGGGCCAATATAAGCCTCTATGAAGTCGATTCGTCAGTTCTTGTTCATTCATGAAATTTGTTGGAGATTGAGCTCGCATAATTCATGGGGCGTATGTTTCGTTCAAGAACTCGCTTGACAGTGGCTCAAGGGCACCCAGCATCTGAAATTTGGTTGCTACTTACGGAAGGCATCAAATCCAAAGGTAATCAGCTAGCACTGAATTAGCGATATTTCTTTGCTTCTTGGGAGACCATCAAGGCTTACAGTCTTATCAGGCGACAAACTGGTGCTGACAGTTCCCTGAGGACATCCATTTCCAGACGAGGAAGCGGAAACAATGGTGATCTGATCAGCAGGAGGATCGACACGTCGCTGAAGAGGAGTGTAGTCCGAGTTCAAAGGACTGGCTGCTACAAGAGCAGGAATGATGAGAAGAGCTGCAGTGTACATGATGAGTGAGAGAATCGATCGATTGTTGACAATATTTAGAGGATCGATGATGATCATTTACCTTCTAGGTGGTAACGTTTATATAGACATCGTTCAAGACAGGACTTGCTCACATTGTCTCCTCAAGGCAACAGCGATGGAAATTCCAAATTTCGGGGGTCGTATGTTTTGCCAAAGATCGTATTGGTGTTGCTGTGGTAAATTGAGCATGGTAAAGCGAAGCGAAACCAGCCAAGGGCTATTCTAATAATAGAGAGACAATCTGTCAAACCAATGGTAAAGACATCCAAATACCATTTGATGGCCCTCCCATATAAACTAATTTAAACCAACAAAAAATGAATGTCCACGTCGGTCAGGCCGAAGCGGAACGCAAATTGGAGATATTGTGTTGAAGTTGTGGCAACGGAACAAGTCTTCGAGATCGTGAGGTTCAAGCTGTTGCCTGGCAGAATTTTGGGTACTCAGTGAGATTCTCCAAGGGCGGTATAAAGAATAATAAGCCATGAAATAAATGAAGTAAGTATTAAACAAGACTTGGTATGCAAGGTCCATGATTTAAACGGATATTGAAGTGCTTCATTATATGAGAGATCTCACCATTTGTCCTCGCGTAATATATCCCTTGTGGTTGGAAACTGACCACGAGTGGCGGTGACAGCTGGGACTTGATAATATAACTTCGAGTGGGGAACGCAGAATAGCTTCGTTCGCGCGGTGAGAATCGGATTTGGCCGTCAAGCGAATGTATGAGTTGACTAACTGCCTAGTTGTAGATCACCCGAGGGATAAAATTTTAAGAGGGACATTTGAAGTGCATGAATACGAAGCTCATACATTTGCATAACCGAAGTATCTGTGCCTTGAGAATGCTTATTCCCAAATTGTGCGGCTTTTGTTTCAACCTCCTTCGAGGAGAGAAGCTAACACACACGAACAAGTTGAAATTCGCCAGAAGTAAATGAATATTGGAGATTTGGAAAGAGAAGAAACATAGCTCATGAGTGGACTGGCATCCTCCCTCCATCCGCACTTCAAACTTAGGACAGTAAGTCCAGGGCACGTGTTCTTTACAGCGAGGCTACGCTTCGTAGCCGACCCAAAGATCAATTGAGGCTATATATCGCAAGAGAGAACAATCAAGAAACATCGCTCATTAGGTAACAAGTAATGGCCTCGCATCCGTGTTACGGTAAGCCGAGAATTAATCTACATGAAGGCAAATACCCAACAATCTGGCTAAAGCACCGCCAAGCAGCCGGAGAGAATTGAGCGTATCAAAAGATTTGTTGGTAGTAACAATATGAGATCTCGGATGGATCTAAAGAAACAAACGCCGGAAATAGACAGGTGCAAATTGAGAGTAAACAAAGTAAATAAAGTGTGGATATTCCAACAAGGCGATTTAATGTGGTTGAATGGAATCGCATGATGTGAGAATATTATACGAGAGCTGCTCAGTAGTGTCAGGACCATGATTCCAAATCCAGCTCAACGAAGGCCTTTTTCATTCTTTCGTGATGGCAAACATCTCCTCCAAACTTCACAACAAAGCCAGAAATCACAATCCACCTCTCTACTGACTCAAGTCATTCTCAAACTGACCAGTCCGCCCTGGAGCTCGATTCCACTAAGGTCTACGGCATCAGTCTGATGGCGTAGAACTGGAGCAACTTCCAATCCTCAACCCTGAGAGCTAGCCAAAACGTCCAGTTACATCGTGGCTTCCGAGGAATTTCGGTGCCTGACGATCGTTACTTCGCCTCTCCCTTTTCCAGACCCGGCGTTTTGGATGGCCCAGCCGAGAATATACACCCTGCAGCCGCCGTGGATGGGAGAAATGCAAAAGCTAAAAAACTCCCGGTCGGTGGGTGAGTAGAGTCACCGGCGTAGCAACAAAGACACACGATATAGAAACATGCCCACTGTAACTCAGAAAATCTCAAATGCAATACAAACACGAAACCTACACGGACTCCAAGAAAGGAAACAGGTATGCAGTGTACGTAAAAAGAACGACTTTTCAATATCGGTACACCCATAGCTTACACTATAAGCCACGTGAGGGAGAAGGATTATGTATTCAATATCTACATACATACTACCATTTATCCACCTCACCCGGCTGCGGCTTTTGTACACGAACAACCTTGTCAGGGTTCAACAAACACAGCGGATCGAAAGCCAATTTCAGCTGTTGCGAGAAAGAAAGTCAGTATACGATTTCACAGAATGGGAGAAGGTAAGGCGAGGGGGAAAAAACATACCCTTCTCATAGCATCCACAGTCTCCACTCCCAACTCATGGTCCAAATAATCCCTCTTCACCAATCCCACCCCATGTTCCCCCGTAACTGTCCCCTCCATCTCCACAGCCATCTTGACCATGCGATGCACGACCTCCTCCGCCTTCTTCCTCTGACTCTGATTATACAACATAATGGTATGGAAGTTTCCATCCCCAACATGTCCCACAATCGCAGCTCTCATACCACTTTTCTTCAAATCCTTCTGCGTCTCCTCAATAATATCAGGTAATCTGGAGAGAGGAACCGCCACATCACCAGTCCAGACATGATCATCGTCATTTTCCTTGGTGGCTATGACGGACCATAGGGCTTCTTTTCGAGCGGACCAGAGGTCGACTTGTTCTTGTTGGGATCTAGCGAATTCGAAGGTCTTGGAACCGCTGGCTTTGGCGAGTTTTTGGACTATACCAATTTGTTCTTTCACGCCATTTGGTGTACCAGCAAACTTGAAGAATAGGGTTGGAGCTTCGTTCCAGGTTTTGTCTGTCATACCGGCGGCGTTGATGCAGTACATCATGTAATCATCCAGAATCTCAATTGCAGCGATTGGAACCCCTTCGTTAACGACTCTGGAGACGCAATCCGCTGCTTGACGTACACTGCCAAAGCTACAGACTGCCACGCTAGTGGTGTTTGGTTTTGTGGTGACTTTCAAAGTAGCCTCTGTAACCAAGCCAAGGGTTCCTTCGCTGCCGATGAAAACCTTGGTTAGATCGTATCCAGCACTGCTCTTCCTTGGACGTTGACGAGTTTTGATAACAGTTCCATCAGCAAGTACGACCGTTAAACTCAACACCCATTCTCTCATCGTTCCATATCTGTATGAATTCGTTCCACTGCATCCCGTTCCCACCATACCCCCAATCATAGCACCTGGGCCTGGATCTGGAGGAAAGAACAAATTATCCTTGGCCAACTCCTCATTCAGAAGTTCCCATCCTACAGCAGGCTGCACAACCACATCCATATCCTCCTTATTCAACTTAACAATCTTCCCCATTCTCCTAAAGTCCACACTAATACCCCCCCTGGTCGTCGCAAAATGCCCCTCCAAACTCGTCCCCCCACTATATCCAGTAACAGGAATCTTCCTCTTATGACACACCTTCATAATAGCACTAACCTCCTCCGTACTCGAAGGATACACAATCATGAATGGCGTCTCCCCTTCGACGGTTATATGCGAAGACCAATCACTTCCCGCATGGAACTTCAAATCTGTATCCAGTGTCGAAACATTTTCCTTCCCAACAATGGTTACAAAATCCATCCACGCAGCCTCCATATTCGAGCCGGAGGTGTTGTATTTCGGCGCCTTGGTCGCGAGAAGAGGTAGAGTACTCGCATCCGACACTTTAGGGACAGAGACAGTCCCCGCATAGTAAGCAGCAATAGCTATAAAGAAAGCAGCTATATCCAATTAGTCCCCATACATCAAATCAACTCCCATCTCCCCAGCCATAAATCCACATTATAAAAACTCAAGAATAAAAACCTACTAAAAGACAGCGCAATTCCCCTCCCACCCCCCGCCTCATTCCTCAATTCCGCAAAGCGCACCCGATCAGCTTTTTCACGCTGCAATCGCAGCGCCGTACTCGAATACAGCTGTCCACTAAACGACTTTCCATGTGTCTTTCTCTCCGTCTTCTCCGTAGACTCCCATCGTATCTGGCGTCCCGCGGTCCGCAGACATGTGGTGGTGGTGGTGGATTTGCGCAGCGCATGCAGGGCGGATGAGGGTATTCTTTTGGTGAAGGACATTTTTGGTGAGGGTTGCTGCTCGATGTAGCTTGGGATATGAGGTTATACCATGCGGATGGCAAGACCCATTGAGTCTCAAGTCCTAATGTGAGTAAGTGAGAAGCTTACTGGGGTTTTAATTCGACATTGGAGGCGTGGTGGTTGTTCTCAAGTATTCGTAGGGTTCGAAAGAAGCTCACTCGACGATATCGCGCATGGATTGCTGCACCTCGGAAGGACCCCACTAATCATGCCGCACGCCATTGATGCTTCAATGGCTCAATTGCTAATCATCTCTCACTTCCAATCAGATTCACATGTATACGTACGATCGTGACGGTCAAAGATGGGGTTCACGAATCCATTCCAATTCATCATGGAAACTGCTGTTCTTCATCATAATTTACACGTACATACAGTATCAACTAAAAGAATCACCGTCCTTATAATGTAAAATGCTGTATCTTCAAAGGATACATGATTAAGGACCCATGACCGAAGTCCCAACTCCAAACGCCAAATAACTACCAGCCTAGTTCCCCAGGGAATGAATAAATAAATAAGAAAACAAATGCTCCTAAACACCTTGAACTCCAAGTCTAATCCTTCCATGCATTAACAAGTTGTACAGCGAAAGTCGGCTTCACTCCTCCGGCTGCAAAATAAGCACCCAATTCGTCATCCTGGTCAATCAAGATAGTCGATTCTTGTCCGTTGGGTTGCTTGATGATCCCTTCAATACGTAAAGCGATAGTTCCAGGAAATTTGGCCGTTGCCAATTGTCGAAGTTCGTCAACGGAAACAGAACTCAATCCACTTAGCCATATTGGTGCGCTGGTTCGAACATCCGAGGCTGGATGCAGTCGAAAGTAGAACGGGATTGAAGCTGGAGCATGATATGTCTGTTGAGCTGCTTGAGCAACGAATTGTGGTTCACTATAGTCGGAAAATTGGTTGGGCATGGAATGGTTTTGCATACCACCACGATTCATAAGTCCCGGATCATTTGCAGCCGCAAGAAGAAGGGATGGGTCAATTTGCATGCTGTTGTGGTCAACTAAATTTTGATTGTGTTGGGCTGGGTGCGAGAGTGGTTGAGGTCGAATATGTCCTTGTGCACGTTGCAAACCAGCTAAAGCTCGAGGAGGAGCCATGGATGGTGGGATGGATGGTGGGATGGACGTCGCTATTGGAATTGAAGCTGCCTGTGCCTGTGATGCCGCTTGAATCAGAGCAGCATGGGTACTGGCATGGAAGCTATTCTCATCTTGATCATGTTGATCATGGCTCTCTTCATACGGGTTCATGTTGTCGGTTGGGGATGGCTGTTCTGCCGCAGTAATTTTGGTGTCATACTTCTTCTTTCTGGTCGGGTCTCTTTTAGTTTGATCATCTCGTAAACGCTTCATGACATCTCTGCACAATACCTCCATTGCCTTGACCTTCACGGCATGTTTGGGATCTGCATCACCTGGAGCAAGTATTTGTTGCAGAAGAGTCGAATTAGCAATCCATTGGGCTTTTAGTTCCTTCCAATGCTCCTCGCCGGCCTCAAGTTTGCTGGTGAAATGATCGGCCTTCAAGACTTGGTAGAAAGCATTTCGAAGCTGACGGGATTCTTCCGGATTGATTCCCAGGGCGTTCTTCGCTTCTGCAATCGTCATGCGTCGCTCCAAAGTTCTCATTCTCTTGGTTACGTCGCTGCATACTACATCAAGCGCCAACTTCTTCGCCTCATGGCTCTCATCAGGTGTCCAGAAAACGCTTTGCAGGTGCTCACTCTCCTGAATCAGTCGGTCCTTTGCAGCCTCCCATCGTTCTGGGCCAGCTATCGTCTTCTTGATGATATCCGCTTCCTCACAGATTCTTTGGAACCGAGTGCGAATGTCCTTGTAGAGATGACTGTCCAAATTCAAGAAAGCCTTGCTCTCATCAATGGTGGTTTCGGAGGGGAATCGCGGGGGTCCAGGTGGATCAGCAGGCAAACCAGCCCAGCCTCGAGTACGACGACGACGCTTTCGAGTGGCCCATCGCTCAGCAGACTCAGCCTGAAGCTTTTCAAGTCGCTCTTGTCGCTTTGCCAGAACCTCGGGGCTCAATGGAGGGGAGTCGGCTCGACGAGACTTCGAACGGGGCGCTACGATTGTCATATCTTCCATGGGTTCATCGGCCTCGGGCTCGGCCTCGTCCTCGCCTTCCGCGTCTTCCATCTGTGCATCGGGATAGAGAGCTTGCGAAAGCTGATCGACCAAGATGTTATCGGAGTCGCGCTTCTTCGCCTGGTTGCCATTGGCTTCTCGGAGCAGCCATCGATTCTTACCTCGTACCCGCATCAATTCGCGCTCCTTGATGTCGTATCCCTCTTCGTTGAGGATGCGCAGCATCTCGCGTTGAGAGGTGTTGACGTCCCATAGCTCCTTGACGCGTTGAACCAAGGCGGCATTTTTGTGAGCGGGGTGTTGCTTGGAGGGGAAGTTCCAGCGCTTGAACTGGGTTTGGAACGCACGTTTGCTGTGAAGGCATGGTATGAGTTTGGGTTTTGGTTTGGTCGTCCGTAGTGCTAGTACAAGTTGTACGGTAGAGTACGGGTGCTGGTCTGGTAATGGGTTTGGGTGTGGGTGTGGGTGTGGGTGCGAGGGTGGTGCGGTGCATACCTTGGGGCAAACTTGAGCTCCTCTTTCATATACTCCATGATATCCTCCAGGGATTTGTTCTCCTCAATGTACATGCGATAGCACAGTTTTTGCTTGTCCTCCCAGTCGTAGACCATTTCGGCGTCGATGCGCCCAAAGGCGACTTGAATTGGAGATTTTGATATTGAAGGCCAAGTGGGTTCGTTGAGGTGACCCGACAAGATCTGCTACGTTGACCTGGGAAGCATTCCAGATGCAGCAGATGGTCATAATGTCGGCGTCGGGATGGCTCTCGGACCAAGTATCGGAGCCGGTTTCAAATCAGGATTAGCGTGTGACGGCGACGGTGCAGGGATCATGGGCCGACGGAGAGGTGCGAAATATCCTGGCTTTTATTTTCCCCAGGAAGAATTTCTTGATCATCGCAACATTGATAAAATGGATATCCTCAAGCTCCTCTCAAGATCAACAAAACCCACGAACAAGGCTTCATCTGCCAGTAACACCACCAAGCTTCCATCATCCGGTGTCTCCGCAAACCCCCAATTATTCCATGATGCGACATCAGAGACGAGAGGAAAGAAGAGGAAGCGGGGTGATGGAAAAGCTGCAGCGCAAGTAGGACAAAACGAGGAGGACGATGGAGATGTAATTGATTTTTTCTCAACTAAATCCGCGGATCCTATAAACCCGACAACGAAGAAATCTAAAGCGGATGCCCCATCGAAAAGCGCATCAGTTGAGAGCCCTGCGCCGAAACCAACGAAGCTATTAGATGAGGGAGAATGCAAGCAAATACTGCGGTCGCATCGTTTGAAAGTTACACTTCTTCCATCAAATGACCCAATTATTGAGAAAAAGGTCAAAAAGTCGAAGAAGAATAAAGTCAGCAAGAAAGATGTTAAAAAACCAGAATTTACACAAATATACCCACAACCATTGACAACATTCAGCGACCTCAGAAGTAAATATGGCATATCAGGGCGAATGGCTGACAACTTGGCGCAACAAGGATATAAAATACCAACCGAAGTACAAATGGGAAGCTTACCTCTGTTACTACAGCCCAAGGTAGCTCTTTCGGATGGAAGTGATTTGGGAATATTTGACACCTCCGAGAATATCAATTTGTTATCTGTGGCACCTACTGGAAGTGGGAAAACTTTGGCATTTTTGATACCAGTTGTCAACGAAGTTATGCAAAGAAGGAGAAAATCAGAAGAAAAGGGCGGGCATTGTCTCGATGCCATAATTTTGGCGCCTACGAAAGAACTAGCCAGTCAGATTGTCAATGAAGCCAAGAAGTTGAGTTTAGGAACCGGAATCAAAGTTCTAGGAATGAAGAAGGGGATGAAGATCGTTGAGAGTGAAAATTCAGAAGATGCAGACAGCTCGAGTGAGGAGGAAGACGAGGATGAAAATGATAAAGCTGGAAAGAAGACTTCTACGCAGCCTGTCGCCAAAGCAGATATTCTGGTTGCAACTCCTGGACTTTTGCTATCGG
This sequence comes from Hymenoscyphus occultus, assembly GCA_900536445.1. Classification (NCBI taxonomy): domain Eukaryota; kingdom Fungi; phylum Ascomycota; class Leotiomycetes; order Helotiales; family Helotiaceae; genus Hymenoscyphus; species Hymenoscyphus occultus. The sequence continues at coordinate 38,148 of UNPT01000128.1, read as the reverse complement.
CCGTTACTGTTGGAACTGGGCATACACCATTACCTACTGTCAAAACTCTAGTTCTCGACGAAGCAGATGTTCTTCTGGATCCCTTATTCCGGGACCAAACACTCGGAATATGGGACTCTTGCGTGAACCCAGATCTACGAGCAACTCTCTGGTCAGCAACCATGGGTTCCAATATCGAATCCCTCGCCTCATCCACAATTCAAGCCCGCCAACAGCGTCTCCAACTCCCCACCTCAGCCCGAACAATCCGTCTCGTAGTAGGCCTCAAAGACTCCGCAATTCCAAATATAGCCCACAAACTCATCTACGCCGCCACCGAGCCCGGCAAACTCCTCGCCCTCCGCCAACTCCTCCATCCAACCGCCCGCTCAACATCCAACATTCCCTCTCTCCGGCCCCCCTTCTTAGTCTTTACACAAACTATTCCTCGGGCAATAGCCCTCCATTCCGAGCTCCTGTACGACATCCCCGCCGAGGCAGGCGGCTCCTCCCGCATCGCAGTCCTACACTCCTCACTCTCCGATTCAGTGCGTGACAGTGTAATGACCCGTTTCCGCAACGGGGAGGTCTGGATCCTGATCACGACGGATATCCTCTCCCGCGGCGTTGACTTCCGGGGTATTAACGGGGTGGTAAACTACGACGTTCCAAACTCAGGAGCTGCGTACATCCATCGTGTTGGTCGTACCGGTAGAGCTGGGAGGGATGGAGGCGTGGCTGTGACGTTCTACACGAAAGAGGATATTCCCTATGTCAAGGCAATCGCGAATATCATCTCAGCTAGTGAGAAGCAGGCAGGCTTGGAGCCATCAGAAGCGAGTGTACAAAAGTGGTTCTTGGATGCGCTCCCCACGCCAACGAAGGAGGAGAAAAAGAGGTTGAAGAAACATGGCGTTGAAGCGAGACGGGCCGGGCTAGAGAAGGACGAGAAAGATGGAAAAGGCAAGAAGAAGATGCTTATTAGCACCAAGAGTGGGTATGAGAGGCGCTTGGAGCATAACCGTAAAGGCGCTATTCAAGGGAGCAAGAGGCGAGTCCTGGCCGAGGCTGAGGAGAGAGTCGATAAAGGAGAGGAGAGTGAGTGGGGTGGCATCGATGAGTAAGGTTATCGAATGAGATGTATGGATGTGAAGTCGTTTGTAGATATAAAATACGTATTTTACAAACTTCACAAATTCTAGCTTGCGGGATTCTAAGTTGACTCCTTGTGCGACTTTCAAATGAGTCTAGTCTAGTCTTACTGTACTGACTGGATGATTTGTTAACATCGATATCTTTGAAGCTTGTTTTTCTTAGAAATATCTATTTATTGCAATACGCCCGCGGTTTATAATACACTTGTATAGTATAGTTTAGACCCGAGATTGTTGGCTACAGTAGCTATGAACCCTTATGATCTACGCGATCCAAGGAAAGCGAGAAGTCAGTTATCAAGAAGTGATAAGAGGATGCAATATCATTATCAAGAATCGAAGATAGTATAAGTTAAATAACAATAAGAGGTCGCCTATCCTATAAAAGCCCTACGTGTCCCAAATAATACAACCATTACATACACCAAACTCCCTGTCCTGACCAAAAACAGGTTCGTGGACTATGTAGGTCGATACATCCACTCCCCAGGATTAAATATAATCTCAAACTCCACACTCTCAAAGGTCCCCACGGCAGCATAGAGATCATTCAATCCCTCCAACCCAGTGACGGGTAAATCCTCCTGCGCATCCCCCTCTTCATGCAAATTCCACCCATCCACCCGTCGCCCATCCCGCGTCAAGAAGACCTCTACATTCATCGGCGCAGACGCGGTGGTTCGCGCAGGTCCGTACGAAGGAGGCGCATTAGGATCGATGCCCGTGAACGTCATCCCCAACCCAATCGTCTCACCCGGTTTAAACGGCGTCGTGAAATTCTTCCCGCCCCATCTATCGTTGATGAATTTACTCCCATCGTCTCCATGAACTGCGAGACATCCCCGGTGCCAGCCTGGCAGCCGGAAGGTTGGGTACGGAGGCGCAGCGTAGCCCAGTGCTAGGGAGACTTCAGGTCGGTTCCGCCTTCCAATTCGCACTTCGTAGTAGATCGTTCGCGGTCTCCTGGTGGTGAAAGGAGAGTGTGCTATGACTGAGTAGACCGGGTTCGCAGATGAGATGGTCGTATCTGGACTACCACTCTTCGTACTCCCGGCCCAAACACCCGGTCGTGTGCGAGTGAGAGTGCCTTTGTAGCCCCGTGGGATCACGACACCAACGTCGCCTCGGTCGAGGGCTTGGAGCAGCTCGATTGGCAGCGTCATGGGGGGTGTAAAGGGGTTTTGGGCGCACCATGCTTCGCCTTGCTCGGCTTCGGCTTCTGTGGCGTTGTTGGTTGCGCTGCGTTGGTTGCCCATTGAGGGAGGTGGTGGGAGGAGAGAGGTATCTGGAACGGCGGTTTCCCAGTCATGATATGTTTCTTGTTTTGGAGGTGGGCCTTCGGGTGGCTTTACGTAGGAGTAATCGTATTGTGGTTGTTGTGATGGAGGGGGGCCGGATGGCGGGGTATATTGCTGATTTGGAGGAGGTCCTGGGGGTGGATTGTAGACATTTTGACTCTGTTGATGAGAGGGAGGGGGTCTCGGAGGAGGAGCATAGTTATTCTGAGGCATTTTGCTGGATGTTGGTTGTGTAGGTTTGGAATCGACAGGACGAGAGTTGTAGTCGTTGTTCAATCTTGACGAGGGGTCCTCGCCCTTAAGTTTGCTGCCAAAACACATAGTGACGTTGACGAGTGAGGCGGAGTGTGGCAGTATTACGTCTCACTAGATGTTTGAAATCGAAGGCATTGGTTGTAAAGAATGACAGTGACAAACGATTGGAACGAGGAAAGCAAAGGATCTTATGTGAATGAACTTGAGCCACTTGAGCTCCCCAATTGAGGCTATGCAAATGCCGGAGTGGTTGTGACGTCTTGTTGGAATCTGATGCCAAGCTATCAAATAAGTGGTTCAGAGCTGAAGAATAAGTGGGTACCTGGTACCTATATCCCTGCCAATCAGGCACGTGCCGAGGTCCGTCTCAGCCTCTAGTGCGAGCACCACTGGACCAACGCAACGCCATACAAACACGCCGAGGCGTTGGGAAGCGAAGCTTGCATCTAATTTCGACGCTTCATTGAGTTGGGTCATCTGAGCATACTCAACAACCTCATAGTTGCCCTCGGCAAACGTTCAGTGTTCGTTTGCCGTCTCTGACGCGAAAACAGGACAGACTCACAAGCTTCCCCTGAGCCGAGACCTCGGGAGTATCATTCACTATGGCAGCCAATGGATCCGAGAATCCAGAATCCAAGAAAAAGACACAGAGATTCTTTGGATATCCCAGTCCTGTCAAAGGTCCAGATGTTCCGTATCAGAATCACGAGGATGCCAATCCAGTAGTCACCGGAATCCTACTTGTAATTGGAGCATGGCTGTGAGTAAATCGAAACTTTCTCAATGGGTATTAGTAGTAGCTGACCCCAACGAAGAGTTTCCAAACTATCTTTTGTTCAAAAGTTCCTATGGAGCAATGCTGGATTTGACGGCTTACGGAAGATCCAGCTTGATAAATATAGCGAACGTTGGGATGTAAGTGCTTCCTATTCCCACGTGTATATAGTTCATATCTAATGATTACCTTTACAGCCTCTCGTAATTCCAGTATCTGAACTGGATGAGATTTCATACACTCCCGACTTACATCCTGCTTCATTACAATCTCTCTCAGAAAAAGTCCTCGGTCGCTACCACACAGTTTCCGAGTATCACGCCAAATATCTCTCAGGCGAACTCACCCCTCTGGCCGTAGCAGAATCTCTACTTCCTTTAATCCGTCGAGATGTCAAGGACGCTTCGAACCACTCTGTTGCTTTCATTTCTACCAACGTTGAATATGTTCTGGCCGCAGCAAGGGAATCTACAGCACGTTATCAAGCTGGAACATCTCTCGGTCTTCTTGATGGAATTCCAACTGCTTTTAAGGATGAAGCAGACGTTGTGGGATATCGCACGACAATCGGGAGAGCTGCAAATGATAGCCTATTTCAAATTGCTGAAAAGTCATCCTGGCCTGTGCAAAAATTGCAAGCCTCTGGAATGGTCATCCTAGGAAAATTGAATATGCATGAACTTGGTGCCGATACCACCAACAACAACCCCAATTGGGGAACACCAAAGAATCCTTACAATGAACAGTACTATACGGGTGGATCATCAGGTGGCTCCGCTTATGTTGTTGGAGCTGGTCTCGTTCCCTTTGCTCTCGGTGCAGATGGTGGTGGAAGTATCCGAATTCCATCATCTTTCTGTGGTATCTACGGATTAAAACCTTCCCACGGTCGTCTCGAAGATACAGGAAGTACCGTTACTGTTTCTGGTCCACTTGCTGGCTCTATGGCCGATCTGGAAGCCGCCTACCGAGTACTTGGACAACCTGATCCTGAAGATCCACACTGTGCACTCTTCACACCCCCGAGTCCAGCAAGACTGTCTACCTCTCGTCCTAAGGTCATAGGCATCTACAAAGCCTGGTTCGACCGAGCTGACCCCTCAGTCCGAGAAACATGTCAAGCAGTCCTGAACCACCTCCGCGACAAACTCTCATACACCATAATCGACATTACCATCCCTTACCTCCCCGAAGGACAACTCGGCCACGCTTTCACCATTCTCTCTGAAATGGCCGTGCGAGCCCGAAGTCAGGTCCCCAAAAATGCGGACTGGCTTGCAGCTCTCAATCCCGCAAACAAGATCCTACTAGCCGTGGCATCCCAAACACCCGCACAAGACTACATCCTCGCACAACAACTCCGCAACCTCCTAATGCAACACCTTTCCTGGCTCTACCAACAACACCCCGGTCTCATCATCGTGACGCCTACCAGTCCAATGGCAGGCTGGCCCATCTCCTCGCCCGCAGCTCTCACACACGGGATCACAGATGGGAATACCAGCGTCCGAAGCATGGAATACGTATGGCTCGCCAACTTCTGCGGGAATCCCGCCATCAGTTGTCCCGTGGGGTATGTCGCCCCAATGAAGGGGGAAGGCAAGATTCCTATAGGACTCATGGGGATGGGCGAGTGGGGCGCCGAGGATCAGTTGCTGGCTTTTGGGAGGGAGTGTGAGGCGTATTTAAATGAGTGTTATGAAGGTGGGAGGCAGAGACCGGGTGCTTGGGTTGATATTTTGGCGTTGGCTGCTGCTCATACGGGGGATGGGAAGGAGTAGAGTGTAAAAATGGGGCTAGGAAATAGGGATTGAGCGGCTGGAATTAGATGCCGTTTATGGCCTTCTCTCGCGTGACTTTCAATCAACGTCTTCCATTTTCACTACTTCATTCTCTCCTATTGTCTATATATAAGACATTTAGGAAAACCTCTAAACACAACCTAGATTAGACAAAGACATTATCCCAAAAGTCGCAACCGTTCTCCAAGCGAGTTCGCGAGTTTGAACAATTGAGATGAGTGAATATAGAGAAAAGAAAACAGAAACAGAAAGGTGAACAAAAAGAGACCAGAAAACAAGGATGCCACAACCACCCAACTACGTAATTCCCTTCCAATTCTATATAAACAGTAGAAGGTTATCATATTCCTTATTCCACATCTTATTTTCTACCTATACGAGTACTTTAACCAGATTAGTAGTGTAATTCTGAAAAGCTTGTTAATAGTCTTAGGACTCTCTTTTATTATACTATTTTTCGTTTAGTAAACTAAAAAGGATAATCATCGTCCTTATCGTAGTCTCCCTCCTAATAGGGAGGGCATGAGCACGTGGAACCGAGATGGCTATAAGGTTTAAGTCAGCTCCGACTTTCAAGTAGAAAGAGAAATTCGCAATTGAGAGAGCTGATCAGGAGATGTGTGAACTGACCTGTAACGTGATGAACCCCCCTTTCGCGCCCGCTAAGGGGGTATGGTTGAGACTTGGGCTGATATCGACTACAAGGGAGGGAAATTCGCAATTAAGAGAACTAACCTATATAACTGAGTAAGTAGTTATATAACCAGCTTATCTCATACCAGCCACTATATATGCTAGTTCTCCCTCAGAGTTCTGGCATGAACAACCATCAACTTGATATATTCTTCTTTTATCATCTGCATCAATTCGACCGTACTGTTTGAATAATGTCCAAGATAACTCAAAGGCTTTCATCCTCGCACATAGACTGGCACCTGAATGGAAAATGTATTATAATTTTATGAAGTCCAATTGAATAGCAGCGATAAAAGGTAAAGTCTTATAATGGAATCATCCCACCCCAAAAATGAAAACATGTCTCTCGACCCTTTTGTGGAGAATACCACCCCACATCGCTCAATATCAATATCCACCAAAACTAAAGAAGCACCAACAACGATCATTCTTTCCACGCCACCCTCGTCATCAATCATGGAGTCCAATCGCGCATCTACATATCCTCCTCTTCCTCGTCGTCCATCAAGCTTGAACCCATCAAACTTGAACCCTCCTCAGATTTTACAACAACATCCGAGTCACTTTCTTTGTCAACCTCCTCCTCCTCATTTTCATCTCCATCTTCAACCTCCTCATCCTCATCATCAAGCAGACTCGAACCACACACGCGTTCCGCCAACACATCATCAGAGATACTTAGCTCATCATCAGAATCACTAACAACCTCCATTCTCTTTCTCATGCTACTCTCACCACCATTGTCTTCGTCGTCTGAGGAAATGAGTTCAATAGTGACCTTGTACGTTCTCTTGGATCTCTTCTTGGTGACACGTGGAGAACCAACGAGACCAGCAGATTTGGCAGGCATCTTCTTCTGTCTTCTCTACTTCTCAGTGTTTCCCAATGAATACATGTGTCAACTCTTACCTGGTATTTGTCAACCCTTCCTTTCCAGCCTTGCTGCTACTGGCGATGGGGGTGTAGGACTTGGTCTTGGCCTTAGACTTGGACTTGGTGTCATTGGGTCCTTTGCTGAAATTACTGTCAGCTTCATCAGCCACCGATATTCCAACGTTATTTTACCCTTTGTTATTCTTGTTTATCTTCTCTGGCTGCCCACGCATAATTGCCTCATTCTCCTTCTGTATCGCCATGATTTGCGCATTTGTCAACCCTCCCTTTCCAGCCTTGCTGCTGCTGGTGATGGGGGTGTGGGACTTGGCATTGGCACTGGCCTTGGACTTGGACTTGGTGTCATTGGGTCCTTTGCTGAAATGACTGTTAGCTTCATCGCCCACCGAGAGACCAACGTTACTTTACCCTTTGCTGTTGTTATTGTTGTTTATCTTCTCTGCATGCCAACGCATAAATTGCTCTGTCTCCTCGCTACCCCAATATTCCTCCATCATACTCATGCTGTAATAGTTAGCAAAGTTGTCAATGAAGTATTGATCAGGGCAACCTACACGTATTTCACCCTTGCTTTGTCAGAAACGATGGAACGAAAAAGGGTGTTATTGTTGTTTATCTTCTCTGCATGCCAACGCATAAATTGCTCTGTCTCCTCCTTACCCCAATATTCCTCCATCATACTCACGCTGTAATAGTTAGCAAAGTTGTCAATGAAGTATCGATCAGGGCAACTTACCCGTATTTCGCCATTGCCGATACCATTTTGTCAGAAATGCTGTAACGACAAGAGGAGATTGGGAATGGACTATCGGAGACGATCAAGAAACACCGGGGGATAGAGGACGATTGGTGATGGTGATGGAAGAGCAGAAGGGAGAGGAGAGAGTAAGGTGGGGGATGATCGTAGAATGAAAGAGTGCTGGGGAAGAACAACAAATGCTCGCCCCAACAGTTCTGATGAAGAGTCAGTGGGGGAAGGAAGAGAGGAGAACAGGAACCCGGATGCTCGTACTTCCGCGTGTGGAATCTCGTGTGGTTGGCTCCTGAAGGTAGAGAGGAGGAAGGAAGCATGATGCGCACGACGCATACCTCGTAAGACCACAGTCGGAGTTAGAAAGAGAGAGAGATACTAGAGTGATATCGCCCATACGCTCATGCCATCACATAAATTTGCAACGCAAAGTAATCCTAGTGATGAATAGCGGACAGGATAATCTAAACGAGAGGTAGGTGCACTGGACTCGCCATGACAGTGTCTATGTATTCCTCAATAACATCCATCCTATAAAGAACAACAATCAATCTACAAACCAAGTTTCAAAACCAATGAAATTCGACAGTGTATTCAACGCAAAAGTATACACCAAGTATTACGATGTTTGCCGGGTTTTATCTTACCGTTCCTCGTTCCTCGTTCCTCGTATGAATAGCCGACCCCACCATCCGTTCTAAGCGAGAGTTCTGGCCGTTTTTCAGGGGCGCAAGTGCTATGATGAGGCCAGAAAGCCCCCAGGGCCCCTTACTTTATTTACTTTGTCACGTGATCGATATGTGCAACATCCCTTCGCCACTTACCAGCTCAGCTACCAATGGTTACTTCTACAGGTAATACAAAATCTTCCCCCTATCTTGACCAAGGCAAGAAGAAGTGAAAAGGGATGGTTATTCTGAATTGTTTGGAGAATTGGTTCGGTTGTACGAGGCTTTTGGGAAAGTCTTATTGTAACTTAGGTGTGGATATTGTGATGACCTGGTCTCTTACTGTTAAAATGATCTACTATCGCAAAATGTATGAAATTAAATTGGTGGAAAGGGAAGAAAGAGAAGTTTAGGAGCGATGATTGACACAAGTAGAGCATAATACGAGATTCATTTCATCTAGCTAGTCTGGTGTCAAGAAAGCAAAGCTGTAGCAAAAGACCTTCTGCCCACATTTTCCACAAATAGAAGAAGCACATCTATCATCACACACCAGATCAACTCAAAAGTCTCACCTCAAATGAAGGCATAGAAGAATTCAGAACCTTATCCTCCTCACCATCCCCATTCTCCTTGCCCTTTCCGTTTTTTCCCTTTCCCTTTCTCCGCCTAAACTTGGCACACTCTCTGCCTCTCTCATCTCTCACCGCGCTCAAATTCAATCCTGCCATCATCGCCCCGGTAAAGGTAACCTTGATACTCTCCCCGACTAGCGTCCTACTTCTCGCCAACCCTACCGCCGCCTGATTCTCCCGCATGTCAATCTTCAACTGAAAGTCCATCGATGGATGACCCACGAAGCGATTCTTGTCAAAGAAGATGTGGATGAGATCACGGACCAGCTCGTAACGAGCGATGGCAAGGGAGTGATTCATCGCGAGGGTTGCTTTGATAGCGTGCATGATGCACCAATCGTAGATCTCAAGTTGGTCATTACCATCTTGCTTGCGGGTGTCGCGAAACCATTGATCGCGGGCGCGTTTGACAAGCATAGGGTTATTGGGGAGGGAAGGGGATGGTATGAAGGTGTGGGTGCTGCCTGGGAGGATGTCGCGGACTGATGGGTCGGCGGATTTGAGGATAGTGATTGGACCGACTCTATCTGCGAAAACCATCTGCTTCAGGAGGGCGATTTGCTCGTCTTTGGTTGTTCCAGTTCCATCACCAAAGCGGATCTTAAGGGCCATTCGGGGGAACTTCTTGGTGTCTTCGTCATTGATGGGGAATTGGTCCGAGTGACGAAGGGATAGACTGTGGATTCTCAATAGACGGCTGAGATTTGGGAGTTCTGAGGAGAGTATAATGATTGAGGTGACCACTTTATCTGCTTTCTTTGGGTAGGTCACATGAACTCTCATGGCGAAGTGCTTGAGCTTTGCAGCGCGGGAAGTGGAGACTGTTGGAATTCCATACACCCGAAGGTGTTTGTCATAAGAATCGCCGTTTGAGGAGACGATGACGAGTGCCTTAGACTTGGCTAGGGCATCGTTGGCTTCGCGCTGGAGTTGTCGGTTGACGAAAGCAACTGCAAAGTAGTTGGAGTAGTTTGTGCTGGTTGGAGGTGTCGTGGCTTCGAATTTTGGTGAGACTGGATCAAGAAGAACGTCCAGAAGGATCTTCTTTCGGACATCACGAGGCAGGTCGAGGAGATTAGGAGATGATGATGATGATTTTGTGGTTGTCTTCGTCTCTGGAGGCGACATGGTGGTAGAGGATGGTCTGAGGACTATCACTGTCAGCCCAAGTGCCTCGATGCCAATAGGAGGAAAGGCAAACTTACGATGCGTAGTGTCTATTACAATCAGTCGCTATACGACTCGGTGCGACACGACTTGAAGACCGAGGCTGGTATACAGCACAAACGATGGAGGGAAGAGAGAGGCAGTGATGTGGTGTGGTGTTGCATTCAGAAGTTGAGGCATTCAGTTGGCCAACGCGTCTTAGCGCGTGTTCACGTGGAAATGTACTTTGGAAGGAACGACCGTCAAGTCACATCCCATCCATCCAAATGGGAACTGGACGGACAATAAAACTGAACAGAATTCCAAACCTTTTAATGAACTGAGACGAGAGTGGTAAAAACAATTATATCCTTTTTTTTGCGGCCATTGAGATTTGTTTACCTCTCACGTGACAGTCCTCCAATTCCCCCCCTTTTTCGCCCAAGACTTCATCCTCGCGAAGGACGAATTTCCGCTCGCCAGAAATACAAACTTCCTCGCTTCTGCTGGACACTTTCTTTTGACCTAAGTGCCCTCGCCTCTTCCGCAGAGAGCTCATACACGTATCCCCTTGGTGATTTCAAACCCAGCTCTGCTGGTGGCCTACTTGCATCCAATTCCTGTGTGCTGCGTCCTTCTTCTAACTCTGGACGATCAATTGCTGTGGTGTCGGATTTTCGTGGCCGATTCCGTGTTCTCCAATAGTAAATAGCCCCAGCCGCCATGAGCAAGACGGATACGATGATGAGTGGCGTTGCAATTTTCACTTGTGAAGGGGTAAGTCCTTTAAATCCAGACCCTCTTGCTCCCGCTGCTGCCGCGGCGTTATTCAGAGAGGGTGTCGCAGCTATAGCTGCTTGACGGAATTTAAAAGCGGGCTGTGCGGAAGGTGTATTGACTCCAGCAGCCATGCCTTGGTTACATGTGAACTCTTCGCCAAAGTTGTAGTATATCGGCTGCTGATTTCGGACAATAAAACTGAAGTCAAAAAATGTTGTATTCTAGATAAATTTTAGCGGATTGATTGGAGGACTTTGGTTCGGATATACAAACTGGCTTGTCTGGATCTGCGGCAATGATGCCAGAATGGAAACCTCCCGTCAAGTAGTGACATGGCTCATCAAAGGAAGCCTGGACTATACTCCAATTGTATTTTCCCCCATTAGGAACCTTGATAGTAACTGTTTCCCCAACCGCCGCGATCGTGTTGACTGGTACAAATGTAAAATTTATCCCTATCCCACCCTGCGCAACAACCCATTGCTCTCCCAGAGAACACACCACCCAAGCCAGCACAAGCGCAACGCGCGTGAGCAAGCGAAAGGAAAACATCAAGAGAAAGCCATATCATACGAACAATAAAAAAGTGGAATGAGACGGGATCTGCCCATTCTTTAAGGGGTCTTGGCTTCGAAAAGCTTCCAAAAATACGGTACTTGCGAATGGACGTGGCGTATGGGTTTCAACGGGACGATCATACTTTCATACGTTGCGATCCTCTGTAGCGGAGTAGAGGTATACATGAAAGTCATTCTTTGGGTGAGGTGCACTGTGCCGTTACACAGCAGTATCTGATACAATAGGCGTCAGCCACCCCAACCACTGCCGGTCAATGATACCACAATGCTTCTCGGAGAATGTTGATGACAAAACCCGGCAAAAATTGAAAGATAAGCTGTTAAACATGAATAATGAGGCTCGTGATGATAAATGCTATGGTCTCTTGTCAGAACATCACGTTGGCAAAATTTCGAGAACTGATGTAATCTTAGATTGTCGACCTCGGCTAGAGGCCGGAAGGATCAAACCAAGACATCTGTCTTTGCAAACACAGAAACCTGCAACGACTTGTAACAAGAAACCAACCAAAAGATGAAAACATTCAGAACATAACGTCCAACCACTACCTAAAAGCGTCACTAGAAACGCTAGAAGTACGAATATCGCATGAGTATATGCTAAGCAAGGCCCATATGCGAATTCTGGTAAGGCGGGACCCAAGGTACACCAGTACTTGAAATAATAAGCGCATGCGACTGTATCAAGCCAGCAGTATGGACCATGTTTCGATGCGGCGTCGGACAAGACGACTTGTAGAATCGAGGATGGAGAATGATGGCATGGCCATACACTGAGGAGCTACCTCATGCCAGGAACAATTGGACAAATTGCGAGATCCGGTACTTGCCAGACCAAGGAAAATAATACAGCAAGCGGTTCGTTCTAGAACAAGGTGACATAAATCCCACTGCTGCGCTGCGGGGTACAGTACTGTACATACTATACAGTCAGCATTCTGTACACCGCAACACAAACTTGTCCTCCTCTTTGGCCGAGTCGAACTTCCTGATGCAATTAATCAGTGCAAACAATATACCGGTGTAAAATGCCCTCTTGAAATATCTCAATTGCGAGACGTCCATCCGAGAATAGTTGAATGACTGAAATAGAGATCTTCCAGAGACCCAAACGAGGCACCAAACAAAAACCACACCATTCATGCTCCGCGTCCAAGCCTCAACACTTCATGCTATAATTCTCCATAAATTTGTCAGTTGTAGGTCCGGTACTTACTATGCATTACCATCCGGTAGAAACAGACCTTTCCGGAAGCGTGTACTACACCCAAATGTAGAGTTGCACCGGGCCTCGGATCTCCTCAAGTACCGCGCTGCTTTGTCGATCGAGGAAGGCTATTTGGAAGCCGTTACATATGGTGCAGGTATATTGATTTGGACTTGGGGGTAGGATGGGATGGGATGGGATGGATTGTGAAGTGGTGAAGAAGGGTGCCCATTCGTCCTATGCACGCATAGTCCAGAAATAGCTGGCATAGTTCTAGAACGGTTATGACACGCAGGAGTCCATCGCATAGACACTATTTACCGACGATCTTTTGTGGTTTGTCGGCTGGTGGTTGAATTGTGGGTTAATGATCGTGGGGTACCCCAAGCCTACAGTATTATTGTAGGGTCTGCTTTGACAACCCCAGGAGCTCATACTGTCTGTAATGTACGGCACTGTAAGAAACCTGTCCATTACTCTGGACACAACTTAAGAACCTATTGTGCTAGAGTTTCTAAAACGATTAACTTGATTGTCCCAGCTTACTTAGGTTAATAAAGAAATATTAATTTCCATTATCCCAAATCGCTCAGATAACTATTTTCAATGTGCAAGGCCTTTAGAATAATGTAATATTTTTGGACATACCTTAAGAAACTATTGTGCTAGAATTCTAAAACAATTAACTTGATTATCCCAAATCACTTATGCCAATAAAGATATAGTAATTTTAGTTGCCCCAAATCGCTCGTATAACTATTTTCGTTGTGCGAGGCTTTTAGAATAATGTAGTTTTATTCTAACCTATGTGTGTTCAGGGTAATGACTACCGCTCTTAAGTCAACCTCCCGTCGCTACCAAAGCCACTTTTTTTCACTTGGTCCTTGAGGCAAAATATTTGGGTTTCATTTTGTGATGCAGTAAGAGCGAGAAAATTGGGGATATCTGATCTCTTATAGAAGAAACTTCAATATTACAAACGTTGTACAAGTAATCGTCGCCAAATAAAGACGCTAGAGTATTTTGGAACGATCATGAATGCTTTCTTCTTTTCCTTGCCGAGGCAAGAAAGAGAATTAGAGCTGTCAGGGAAGCCTGATTGGATTAGTATAATATCATAAACGATGCGGATGATATAACGCCTATTCCAATCGAATTCTCACGGCCTTCGGATTATGGAGCTCGACTACCAGTTAATGCGTCAGTCCTCAGATCAGCTAGTTGTATTCTCTTTCCACTCCAAACGTTTCCTGATTTCCATAGTTAATCCCACTCACTCTCGCTTCTAGCTCCAGTCTCCTTGATATTTTAACTCCATACATTTAAGGCTTGTTCTGCTCCCGGTCCGTCATTCTCGAATTTCTCGTCGTTTTCCTTTTACATTGCTTTCACATCGCTATTTGGGTTGATGTTGGTTGGTTCCTTGCCGTGCCGCTCATAGTTTTTGTACGAATCGCTTACTTCGCTTCAGCTTCAAACTTTTGCCCGCCATCTTGCGGTTTCAACGAAACGGCGTAAGTGACCGCTGCTGAATCCATTTTTTTTTCATTGGTTACGTTTGCTCCGTATTGCTTCATTGCTTCTATATAAGCCTCTTATATCTCGGAGGGGCTTTCCCTGAGTTCGGTATAAGAAGTCGAGAAATAGATTTGCATTTTTATGAATACCTGACTTTGTGATGGATGGTAATGAGAGATTGATATTAAAGTATATCCGGTGACTTGAAGATGATTTTTGTTTCCCTTCCAAAAGCAGTTGACGGTATGAGGTGTGCGAAGCTACTGTCTTCCGACGCTCTCGAAAGTAGGCTCTGGTGTATATGCTATCATTTCTGTCATCATGAGCTTGGCAGGAGCGATGCAACTTATTCAGTCAGCCTTCAATTCATTTCCCAAAGTTTCCGAGGTGTGAAGAAATAGGCAGGTGCTAGCTAAGCCTGAGATCAGGATTCAAAACATGAAACTGACGCGAATACGTGCAGCATTCGCCCTTACATTGCTCACTTCACTCAATTGAGTGAGAGGTGAAGAGGGTTCATCTGATTTGGGTTATGTCTCGTCGTGTTGAACAAATTGGGTCGAGGGTGAATGGAATGTAACTTCTATGATCCTTGTTTCTAATTGAACGAAATGGTGTTGAAGGTCTAGGGATGATTATGTGTAGAGATATAGGAGTCCCAGGAATTGCTTTATTCGTCCTCACCCCCCTTCACTTTCTTGCCCTTGGCCGATCTTTTGGGCTTTTCTTCCTCTTCCTCTACTTCTGGTTCTTCCTCGTCTTCGTCCGGTGCCTCCTCATCCTCCTCTGGTGCCTCTTCTTCCTCTTCCGGTGTCTCCTCCTCCTCTTCAGGCTTCTCTCCATCGTCAGTTGGCTCTTCTTCTTCCTCTTCCTCTTCGTTCTCATCGGCCTCAAGTTCCTCGTCGTCTTCGGCCTCCTGAATAAGCGAGTTAGCACAATGCGATATACAAATGTCGCCATTCCGCAAGGCCATAACACTCTTGATACTGAGTTTAATGAAAAAATACCTCTTCTTCTTCTTCATCATCTTCACCTTCTTCTAGTTCTTGTTCTTGTTCTTCTGGCTCTTCGCCATCTCCAGCACCTTCCTCGTCATCTTCTGCTTCCTAAAGGCCAGAGAATCAGCCAACGGCAATTCTTCTGTCAATGAGTAGTGCCATGAGACCGTAATAGGCACGTCACGCTCTGCCCAACTCAAGATACTAGGTTGATGCGGCAGTGTCAACGAAACAAAAAAAGGCAGACATACCTCATCCTCTTCGGGTCCCTCCCCATCGCCATTTCCTCCGTTCTCTTCATCGTCGTCTTCGTCCTCATTCTCATCCTCCTAGAATTCCATAGATCAGCTCAATACAAACAAAACAACCAGGAAAGTGGTCTCTTTAATACCTCTTCTTCATCATCCCCACTCTTCTCCGCACCGTCCTCGTCAATATTTTTCGTGATATTTCGGTCTACGCCATCAACTCTTCCCTTATTTTTCTTCTTTAATTCCTTCAAAAGTTTCATGCCTTCAGCAGATTGTTTAGGTTGAGGGATAAACTGGAAATAACGGCCAGCGGGATTACCATCGGCGGCATCATGGTACTAATAGTACCTGTCAGCACCACCACCAAAGACGCTTAGCAGCAAATTTTGGATCAACCTACGTCCTTCTTAGCATCATCCGGATACCAAATAATTGAGTCCTTCCTCATATTGTCGTCCTCGATATTATCACCAGTTCTTATATACTCTCCAGAGTCGAAGACGTAAACCTCGTAATTGATCACTTCACCATCCATAAGTTCAACCTCCACGAGCTTCATAGGTAGAAGACGGCTACAAGAAAACGTTAGAAATTTCTATGGCAAAGGGGTTTTCGCTTACTTCAATACGGGACTCTTCCACGCATCATCCTTCTGGTTAGTTACAATGAGAATATTGAATTGATTCATAGTCATCTCCTTGATAGCAGCAACACTATTCTCCAAGAAATTCTTTCGAATATTGAAGTTATTCGCTTCTCCCCTGTTGAACTTATCATCCGCTCTCTGGTTATCACTATTTTCATTCAATTAGCACACACTCTTGAACCCACCTTCCCCCGCCTATCTTGCCCCTGGAAGTTATCAAAAAACAAAAACTTACATATCTTCCCTCGCATTGTCCCTCTTAATCTCCTCATCAGTTCTCGCATTCTCAATCTTCCTCTGATCCTCCTCATTGGCTTGATCCTTATCCTCTCTCTCATTATCAGCCTTGTTGTCCGCAGCTGTCTCATCAAGCTCCGCTTTCGCTTGCGCGTTTTCGGCAGCATTCTGTTTCTTCTCTTCGTCGAGTTCGCCTTGTGCGATCACGTTTGCTTGGATTGCTGCCGCAGCTTCTTGTTCGGTCGCAGCAGATGGCTCATCACCGCCACCGAAGAGACCGGGGATCAGTGCGCCGGCGATACTACCGAATATGGCGGCCATTATTTTGAAGAGTCTTGGTTGAAGTTTTAGGCTATCAAATTTGAAGGTTCTGTGATGAAGATGTGGTTCGAGTTGGTGGACTGAATTCAGGTTTGTTTATTGTATGCAAATCGAGGCAGAGAAATATTTATATACTCCAACCCCTTTTGACCATTGGGGCGCTCGCCTATATTAGGATACGTCTTAGTAATATAGCCTTCTTAATATCGATTTCCTCCTCATGACATGGAAACTTCAGCCCCAAAGGTTACGCCAAGATTCAAAAACATACATGCAACTTCCTTCTGACCAATGAGCTTCTGCGAATCAGCTGAGTGTGTCTGATTTTACCTCTCATCTATCAGTCTTATCTTCACTGAGTATCTGATTCTTTCGTACCAATTCGTAGGTTAGACATATCTAGTTCTAGCAGTAGTGGAAGGAAAGCTGACCCAAAGACTTTGATATCATGGATAAATAAGGATGTTTACCGCATTTTGCGCCGTGCTTATCTTGGTATGCTCTATGCTTATACCTGATCGGTTATTCGTGAAATTCACTGTAAGCACATCCCTCCCTCTCCCTTCTGTCCCTTTATCTCGACTAGAATCTTTGAGATGAAATGAAGAAAATGCTTTGTACATCATGCGTATAGTACGGACCTACTCTCAATCTGTTTTAGGAACGTTCTTGGACCAGGTGACCTGAAATTTTCTCCATAATTCCGATTCCTTCTAGAATTCTGAAAAGAGGTACATCCCGGATAGTCTCCGAGTGCTTCATGTGAAGAGGTGAATGATTCTGCAAGTCCTTCGCGAATGGGGCAATATTATACAAGATAGGTCAGCACATCCGCGCTCATAGGCTATTCATGTCAGCAGCAACCACAATTCCCCACCATCCTGCATCTTGTCACGATAGTATACCCCACCCCTAGAAACTTAATCCAGCCGTATACAGGTACTTTGTCTTACGTGCAAACTTTATAAAGTGGATACAATCAGGGACATTCTTATCGCTTTCCTTAAACCACTCAAAAGGGAAGGAATATGTTTTCAAAGTCTCGGATGACTACTTCTTTTAATCCCAGGCAAAGCAAGAGTTTCACGTATAAAAATCCGATTTCATTTTATTGTAAATGAACGACACTCATGCCTTGATGAAGTGGTTCTCAAAATTATAGTTGAAGATATCTTAAATCATATAACAAAAGATGTAAGTTTACAGTTTCTGTGTTAAGCTCATTCTAAGTATTTGATGCCGTAGAAAAGAACTTCCGTGCAGCCTGAGGACTAGGCTGATTCTCATAAAATTACACATCCACTCGTAGAATAGACAGCTTCTCACTTAAGAACCGAAGCAAAATTTCATAAAGTCATATATACATGAGTCCCTCCCTTAAAACATCCCACCCCCACCACTTCCACCCCCCTTATTGATCACGCCTCGACTCGGACTCCTCTGAGGAATGACCGGTCTCTCATTTGAATGCGCGCTAGGCGGCATTCCTCTCTCATTGCTTATAATATTCGCACCCTTAGTATCCACCCTCAACGGCCTAACACCCAGTCCCATTCCGTGTTCCCCATTCCTATCCCAACCCCCATTGCGGTTATAACCTCCCGTCAAACCCGCCATGCTCCCACTCCCGGTCCTACTCAAAGGACTCACACTCTCATCCTGCGCACTCAATGGACTCCCATCCGTGTGACTCATTCCGCTATCTCGTTCTACTTTATACCGACCACTTCCCACTTCCCGAGTCATGTGGTATCGGTTTGCGTAAAGTGCTTCGCCAGTTGGCCCTTCGTACGTGAGGCCTTGCATCGGGGTGTTGGCTATGGAAAGTCTCTTTCTCTTCTTCTCCTTTTGGGAGCGAATACAGCAGAATACCAAGGTCGAGAGGAGGAGAAGCAATGCGAATCCACCGACGGCTATTCCTACTATCGCGCCGATACTAAGTGGTAACTTGGAGGAGGAAGATGAACCTGCTGGTGGAGACGCTGATCCTGGAGTGGGGGTTGCGGATGAGGCGGTAGAGAGATCTGTTGGTGTGATTTTATTTCCAGCAGTCGAAGGAGGTGGTCCGGTGATGTTTGTTGCATTAAGAACACTATTTTCAATGATATTAGTTTCATTAAAACCTTCAATGTACTTTTGATACTGGTGTTTCTCTCTCACCTATCAATTACATGAATTACTCCGTTCGAAATAATGTAATCCGTTTGAAGGATCTTCGCAGAATTCACATACGTCTGCCCATCCTGAACATGAATAGTGAGATTGGTTCCCATCTGCGATTTTAATGACAAGCCATCAGTGAGCATTGGGCTATATCCCACGAAGTTTGGGATGACGTGGTATAAGAAATTGGTTTGAAAATCCGAAGGAGTGGCTGTTTTAGCTAATTCGTTGAAACTGGCAAGGGCTTCGGGCTGGAAATTATTGGTTAGTCTACATTCTCTTATTGACTTTTTCATCCAAAACTTGGAGTAAACAATACAAGGGTAGCCGGTATTCGCTTTGACAAAGGAATATAATGGCTTTTTGACATGATGAGAGAGAATACATACCGAGTTTGGAATGAAGAAGGTGATATTCGGCTCGTAGACGACAGGGTTGACATAACTGCTACCAGTGGTGAGAAAGTTTCCCTTCGCTAAAATAGCAATGAAGTATTCTAGTCCCGCGGCCGTGATCTCAAGAACGGAGCTAATGGGTATTGAGATAACTTCATCTATAATATGGAGTAGCCCGCCGACGCAAACAATCTAAATGAGCTGGTCAGTACAAACTCTCGGATTCCCATTTCCAAGCCCTCAATTCCTAGAAGTACACTCGAGGATGTCCAGAGAAAATTACATTCTTCGAACTTGAGCTAATCGTTCGATTTCCACTTAATACCTCCACTGCCTCTTTCTTCGCATCAAGTCCCAGCCCCACCACTTGCCCCGCGGTTACGTTCGCAAAAGCCGTATTATTCAAATTACTATTCACAAACACTCTTTCCGTATCCAAAGCCGCTTTCGGGTACCCGCCCTTCAACATGGAATACTGCATTACCGCGGTGAACTCCTCATCGCTCATATTTGCTGTCTTCGAAAACGCATCGTTACTCGGCGCTAAGAGGGTGAAATCTGTGGAGTTGGCGAAGAACCCGGTCAGGTAGGAGGAAGCATTTACGCGATTGTAAAGGGTACTGAGTTCGGGGGTTGTTTTGAGGAGTTCGAGGAGGGTAAGGGCTGATATTTGGGTCGTGAGGAGGAATAAGAAGAGGAGAGAGAAAGAAAATATTTGCGACATTGTGAAGAACTCGTCTCAAACCCACGATGTGAGTCGTGAGAAAAAAATGAAAAGAACAAAAGAAGATCCCACGAAGAAGAATCAGTAATGATCAGTCACTGATTGATCGAAGGGCCGTCGGTAGACTGGGAATCCAATCCCATATTAACGTGTTACCAGCTGCCACTACTGTAGCTGTCTCCCCGCATTTGATCGACAAGGGTAAATGGAGGAGCGCGGCATAATGCCGAATTAATCCTGCAATACTATGGTCCCTAGCTATTCAACTGTGGAGTGGCGATTATCCTCCTTCAATCTCGAGTCTTGAGTGGCTGAGAGGAGACCAGGGACCTTGGCAAAATACGATTGGGGTCTCCGATTGAAATATTGGGTGGTTAAATCCCTGAGAAAAGGACAAGTAAACTTCACAGCTCTACTTCTTAAACCAGGTGATTCTGCGGTCTGGAACGAATTCTTATCGTGGACAAAGTGTGGCAGTGTGACACCACACCTCAAACCCCATTAGAACACTCGATATACATAGAAGCTACCTAGCGTTGCTTACGACGTGCATCTGATGTATATTTGTACGACTCACAGCTTACATACATATTATCAGGAACTCCCGATAAGGAAAGGAAGTCAGCCACGCATGGCTGATTCGGATTGAAGAACTATTGGCACCCTTTTTATCTTCCAATGATCAATCACGTATTCGAAGGGGGTTTCCTGAAAAATATACGCAGTTGATACCCTAATCATCGGAGAGATTATGGGCCATGAAACACTGCATTTCGATTAGAGTTTGATGAAATTCGGTATCTCCTTATTTAGGAAGGTGGGTATTATCTCGTCCAGCGTCAACGGTTTTGAATGGGAATAGAGGACCTTCTAGTATAGGAAGGATGCCAGATGAGGCTGACACCTCAGGAGAATATTTTGGCACAATTTTCCATGTTACCGTCGGAAATATATAACAAGATTCCTAAAATGTGTTTTGGATGATTATTTCTATTGCAATAGGTCCGGGGATTCTTTCATCATTCCCGGGTTTCGTACCCGCCGCGACCTGGCTTCGCCCCATGCGTAAGGACGGTAACTTTTCTAGTGTAGCTTGGTGGAGTAGAGAGTAGGAAACCTCGTACCAGTTGCAATTTTCATGCCTGGGACGAAAAGTGAATTGACGTTTTACATAGTGGGGGTGGATACCTTGGGGCCCCACGTCCAAGAACTCTGCATTCCGCGATGACAACTGTGATACCGAATTTTTATATATGAACTATGATCAAAATAGATGAGGTCGTTTCCAATTCCACGTTTGCAGATTCAAACACAATTTGGTATATATTAACATTAAAACTCGCTACCACCAAGTATCATCCAGCTCCTGATCGAATACGAATCTACAACTTTATCTCTTTGGCAGGGAGCTCTTCAATAGTGTTTACGACTGGAGTAGTCTTCTCAGATACATCAAGGGGAATTTCGTTATCGCCGACATGAGCGTGATGTGGATCCTCAATATTTAACAAATCACCCCCCTTCTCAGTGTGATTGGCTCCACCGAAAAGAACATCAATCTCTTCCAGAGCAACGGATTTTGTTTCTGGAACCAGAAAGTAGACGAATGCCCCTAAGCAGATATTGGCAGTCATGAAGAAAAAGAAGGATTTTCTATCAAAGACTTCGCGTTAGTTTCCGGACGTCGGTACGAGAAGAGTAGGAAAGGGGAAGGAAGACATACAATCCACAATTTTCGTAGAATATTGGGAAAAACTGGTTAAAGATACACTGCGCAACATTTTGCATCTGCGAACACATCCCTACTGCTTGAGTCCGAACATTCATCGAAAAGACTTCGGCAGTCCAAATCCAAGTAGTGGCACCCCAAGATGGTTTGTAGAAGAAAATGAACAAGAAGAGGAGGAATACGATCGAGATCCCCACAGGAAGCGATTTACCGCCATCGATATCTGGAGTTTCAAGGCCCACTATGGGGACGATCATCATGCAGAGTGCCATTCCCGCTGCACCGACAATGAAAAGGAATTTTCTTCCAAAGCGATCGACAGTCCACGTAGCATTCAGGGTAAATATAATACCACACGTAGCATTCAAGGCGTTGATAAGATTGATGGTATCAACGGATTTGAAAACCTTCTGGTAAATTGTCGATGAATAGGAGTTGAGTGTTCCTTGACCGGTAAGTTGCTGGCCGATATTAATGACAAAAGCAAGATAAAGACGTCTGCGGATTGATGCATCTTTGAACAGTGCGTAGTATGAATCAGAGACTACTTCCTTCTCAAAAGCCATGGCCTCCCGAATCTGGAGGAGTTCATCCTCAATCTCTTGCTCGGTGTCTCGGACTTGTCGAAGAGCTTTGCGGGCATCTTCAACACGATCTCCATGTCTTATGTACCAGCGAGGGGTTTCTGGGATGAAGGGCAATTGGAAAAGGATAAGAAATGGTACGAGCATTTGGAAAATGACGACTATTCTCCAGTCCCATTCTCCAAGCTTGACCGAGTGCTTAGATGCGGCGTAATTGACCCAGTATGCAATGAAGGAACCGACTGAGTAGAAGAGTTGCCAGAAGGACATGACCTTTCCTCGAATTTCGGCAGGTGTGATCTCTCCGATATAGACAGGTCCGGCAGCTGAAGAAAACATTAGTGATACTATAACATTGTGAGTGATGGGAATTAAACATACTCAGAGCAATACCCTGTCCAATACCAATGATCACACGACCAAGAATGAAGACACCAATCTTGTGACGAGGAGCGAAGGCTTGAATCAAACTTGCGATGATTGTCAAAACACATCCGATTCCAATTCCCCATTTTCGACCTAGAAAATCAGCCTGAGCGGGTCAGCACAATCGTATAGTTTAGTAGATTGAATAACTGTGTTGTGCTTACAATAGGACCTGCCATAAACCATCCAGCGACAATGGCGCCAATTGAGTAGGAGGTATTGATCAAGCCCAAAAGATTTCCTTTCTATATGTAACATCAGTCTTGAGACTTTCTTAGTGGGCAAAGAATTTCGTACAGGAGCGTCGAAGAAGACGAGCCAATGTTTGTTGCCTTGAACGGCATTAAAAACGGAGGCATCATATCCCATAAACACCATACATCCTGCTGCCACGAGAGAAATGTACCTGAAGGTTACCAGTTAGTTTTCGGATGTTTTCTTGTATCACCGGACACATACCAGTTGTACGCTCTCGATTTTGTGACCATCTTGAGAGGCAACAGAGGAAGCAATTAAGCTCCTCGTTCGGTTCGATTTGTCGAAATTGGTACGAAAAGACTGGAATACAAAATACTCCAAAAGACTCCTTTTCACAGGCTTCCAGAGGGAGAGACAATTAAAAACAAAGAAAAGCAGGAGGGAGTTTAAGATAAGTAAACAGTTGGAAAGATTAGCGTACATCTCCCCAGGCCCATACTCGCAGCATAAGGTTACCTTGACGCCAACAAGCTTTCAGGAATGAATCCGCGAAGGGACCGTCAATAGCCAATCCCCGGTATACATGATGCCCCATCCTTGCTGGGGTCGGAGGAAAGCCCACAAACATGCGTCTCTGCTCACCCGAAGCCTGATGAGCTGCGGGATCTTCTCCATGTTTTCTTGTTCTCCATGCCCTGTGTGGCGTCTGTTTGGGCGGAGAAAATATGGGTTTGGTTCTTCCACGAATAGAAATAGATTATAGAGTCATCATAGGGGCCTCTCTACACGCTCACGCCGCTCTTGATCTGCTACCTCCCGCGGTGGGAGGCAGAAGACGTGAAAATGCACCAGTCTCTGGAGAAGAATTCCAGACCATGCCTTCCAAGACACCCCCATAATCTTACCCCAGATACTGATGGGTCATATCAATGGATCCGAGAGGTTGAAGATTGCCGGGAACTAAGTCTTGCTCTGCCGGAAGTCAGGGTAAAGTAACACTGATTTTGGTGAGGTTGCAATTGCCAAAGCCTCTTATAGTACCCCACAACTCGGAAAGTTTTGTGTTGCATTGTTCTTGTGAAGCTTGCACTACTGAGCTTGTGTTCCAACGTTTCCTGTCAGACTTATAAGCAAAAGTGGAAGGAGCCTGGAATCGGCAAGATGCCGAGGTGGACGACCATTATAGGCGGCACCAGGTGGAGCCCCTTTGATGACTAATGCTCCGTCCAGGCCCATCCTCGCCTCGCTCCCCCATCCCCGCACCCTCATCCCCAGATCTTCTCCCCGCCAGTAATATAAAACGTTTGAACCTTGAAAAATAATTCTTCCGTTCCTCATCTCAACGCCTCCACAATCCAACATGTCAGTCTCCCCCGGTTCAAACCCGGTATTTACATTATCACACGTAAGATGACATTCCTAGTCCCGTGTGGCAAACGCAACTCTTGTGGTGGTGGTGGTATCACTGCTTCTCTTAGGGCGTAGGTAAGCTTGCCGAAGAGGAAGTCCAACATGCATCGTTGTTGGCCTTTGCGGAGACAATATATTGTTTTTCAGTTCCTGCACATGACGCCGTAAGCCACGGACGGCTGTGATTTGAGAGTCGCCCTCGAGAATTCACAGAATCAAACCGAGTATATTTTGTTCTCTTACGATGTAGTCGCTCAGATCCGCTTAAACTTATATGTAAGTGATTGAATCTTCTTCCTCTTCTTCTTTCTCCTTTTCCAAGGAATTTGATTTTTTCACGTTCAGAATAACATTTTGTAAATATTGTTTAGCAAAATACCCAACCCACATGCACCTGAAAAGTATTTATTAAGGTCATGTGATTCTGAACATAGGTTTTAGGCACATGAACAGCACCATTTAGCTGCAAGAGCAAAAGCTAACAAGTGAATCCTAATCGGGAATCATTTATCCAATAACAACCACTGTACTGATGCATTCCTGTGACTTCCGCGTGATATGTGGAAGCCACAGCGGCAGGTGGTTTTGATGTAAAGTAATAGCGTAACATTTTTGATTTAGAAAATGTATCTCCTCCGTGGTCCTTGTCCCCAAAGGAATGTATTTGGCCTAATTAGGAGCGTGTAAAGTGGTTTTCAGTATACCCCATCAAAATATTTTATTTAGTATTATTTATAACTTCTCTAAAAGTTAAGGGAAACGTATATAAACTTGGGGATATCTTATTAATATATAGTACCACGTTAGAATTAAAAAACTCCGACCGTAAGATCCTTATAACTCTCTATATAAAAAGAGACGCGTTTAAACCAGGGGCTCGCCAAACACGAAAATGTATCTTGGCGGGACAAGGACCACGGAGGAGATAGGGTAAGTTTCAGGAGAGGCTCCTCTAGAGGTAATCTTCGAGACTTTAGATAAGTATTAGGGATAGTATTATTTTGTTCACACCACTACGCTACCCAGTCCCAAAGTTATAACCCGCGAGCTTATTTGAAGCTATATATAGTACCTGTAACTAGGTCAGACCATTCGACTATTTCTTAAGCTATTAAGCAATTTCTCTGAATTTCGAAATACTATAGATCATTGCTAAATTAAGCAAATCCTATTTGCTTCGATAATAGAAAAATAATTCTGCAATAATATTTCAGTATCCAGCCTTTGGGTAGAGCGGAGGTCACGAGATGTTAGCTTTACATGGCCAGGGTACTTTTGTAGCATCTACTTGTACTTGTATTGGTTTCGCTTACGTTGACGTTAGTCAGCCCGAGCCCTGTAGTATAACTAGGCATTATCCTAGTTACAGTAGTCTAGCTCCCTGGATTTAGCGAACCGGTTATTAGCCGAACCTTAATTTCATCTTTTCATTAGAGCCGTGCTTGAAGAAATGCTTATTCTCGGGAAGTTTAGCCCAAATAGATAATCGTAAACTCAAAATCCTAGATCTACATAGGTATGCGACGATAAGGTGGTTGGGAAACCTTGAATACGAGGAACATAATCACGTGTATGATGTAAGTGCCAAGGGATTTTAAGTAAGCAGCTATTCGCTTCATCTGCTACATTCGACTTGGGTGCAGAGAATAGATGGATAACTTCTTGTATTAATAACCATTGGCCCAACTTGTCCCGAAGGACGCCCAGAATTTGCTAAATAGTACATATAATCAGTCCCCTGTTCCAGGTTCCATCCACCCACTGGTGCCCCTCGTCCTCATCACCAGGTCTGTTCGCACTGCTACAGTTAATGTTTGGACGGTACTCGTATTGCGCTTGAGGGTTTTAGTTTAAGTTTAGCCTTAGCCCTACTAAGGCTCGAGGTTAGGCAATCAAATTAAAGGTCAAAACACGTTCTATCAACGGGCCATGCAGGGCAGGCTGCATCGCATGCCCTTAATATTGAACGACGCCCGTCAGTCGTCGCAACCGGTATTTCACTCACGGTAAATATATAAGCCGGGGAGGTTTTACTAGATCGATCAAATCTACAATCTATAACCTTTATGCGTTAGTACTTGTTACATACGTGCGATAGTACGATACCGAGTATGCAACATACATCTACAAGCTAGAACGAAAGATTATAGAGTTCACCCGACCACTATGTTGTCTATTTTAAGGAGAGATGGACCGCAATTGTTGGGGATCTACTTAAGGTTAAGAGGGTCAATAGCCAGTATTAACTTGAGTCCTAGTCTCGCTTGAGAGTTAGGGGTATTTAATGGGCTTCAGCCCGCTTCAGCGCTCTAGGAAAGCGCTTTATGGTCCATTTAATTCCAATTCCCCCTTAGATCTACAGTCTCATTTCAAAAGTCGCGACCATAGCAGATAGTAGAAAACTTTGTCTGAACCTTCTCGCTAAAGTCTATTATTATTACGTGGTGCCTCGCATCGTTGAACTCAAAAAAACATATTGAGATGAGGAAATTAGCCAATCACTTCGTGTCTTGTGACCCAACAACCAAAAGATAACTTGTGTAGTAGTTGAAAACTTCACAAACGGTTGTTAGGTGTTATCCCCAGCTCTCACTTCTCACCTTCCATTTGTTTCTGTCAGTTTTGCCAAGGTCTCAAGTCTTATACAGTGAAGCGATACAGTAATATATATTCCGAATACCCATATTGAACACAAGTCATGATGAAAAGGCCGTGAATTGAGAAGATGTAGAGAAAATTTCATAAGCAAAAGAAAGTATATACAGGTGAAAAGAATGTAAACAGGAGTAAATCGCTGTGAACAACACATTCAGCCTCAATAGGCTTGATCTATCCAGCTCAAGTCTCCAGTCAGAACAACTGACTGACTGACAGCAGCAGTAGACTTTGTGAAGAACTTCCTGTTAGAAGTATCGGCTCCTTTACCGGTATTTTTGAACTCTTCGAAATCGGGCGTAGCGTTTTCAGCCATTGTCCCATACCCTCCGTCTGAGATGATTTCCGACAAATCGGAGTTTTGATACATAACTCTGGCGAAAATTCCCCATGGTCTTCCCAAATTTACACTCTTCGCACCAACCGTAGCGCCAGATGCAGCCCGGACGGTGCACTGGTTGAAGACGTACCAAGTAGCTTCAGCAGCCCCTCCACGACTCATGGCTGTGATAACACCCTTATCCCTGTTCACAGCAATAGTGCAACTCTCAAACCAAGCTGAGGCGCCGCCAAAGATGAAATCAACCGAACCTTCCATATAACAGCCCTTATAGTACTGATGTCCATTTTTGGCGTAGAGGGTATCCTGATGTCCGAAGAACTGACATCCATAAAAACCTTGCTTATCCCCATTGGCTGCCATTGCGACAGCTTGCCCACTTAGTCCGAAGGTGTTTGAAAAGTTGATATTATAAACCTTTAGTCCAACCTTGCTCAAAAAGTTCACTGCCGCACTCTTGTCGAGACTTCCAGCAGCCGCAGAGGAAGTAGTTGTTGTGATCGTTACTTGGTTGCTTTCGAATTTTGAGGTACTGTTTTCTTCATTGGCCCCATGTTAATGATTACGCATTCTAAAGAAACTTACTCGGTAGTATAACCATAGATCGTGAGTGGCCCTCCATAGTTGACGGTCACTTTCTCATCATAAGTTCCCGGGTTGATGAAAATACACTTCGCATCCGTTCCAGAACCCAATGCCTTGTTTGCATCTCCGAATTTAGCGAACTCTCCCGATGCAGTATTCTTGGGTTGAACGACTAGGCATCCCTCGGGTGCTGAGGTGCGACTAGCACGTTTATCAAGAACCAGTCCTTGTGAGAGGGAAGTGAAAAGAGTCGCGCCTGTGACGAGAGAAGAGTACTGCATTTTGAAAGTGTGTACTCGTATTGATAAGAAAAGAATGTGTAGTAAAGCAAACAAAGCAAAGGGAAATAAAGTTGGTATATATATGTGCGTCAGAAAGGCTGGGAGAATGAGATTATTTCTATTGCATTCTCAACATCTTGTGCTTCTTAATCTTCCCTACGCTCACTGCCTTCAAAACTGGCCTATGCCCTCAAACAACCTGTCTTTGCCGAGGCTCTCACAAGTAGAGTTTATGCTAATGAGACGGAGCTAGAGGTCTAATCATTAGGTTTCAGGCACAAGTTTGACTTCAAGTTACGGCATACCAATGCGGGGATTCTCCATGTGCGGGAAAAACATCAGATTTTCCTCCGTGCAGCTCCCCACCTAAAAACAGCAACAGGTCCGACCATGGTAGAGCGTGTATCTCTCGTGCGGTACTGTGGAGATATCGTCCAGGAGGGAAGCAATGCGCATTGTATCATCAATTTCCAGGGCTACTTCTGACCCTGCGGGTCTGGGTCAAGGCTGGTTGTGCCCCTTTCTAATCTGCCTAGAACATACTACACCCTCTTTCTAATCTGCCTAGAAAGCAGTTCACACCCAGCTTGTCTGAGAGCCCAGTTACTTCCTCTTTTCCCTAAAGGAAGGCATCGTGATATTGCGTATCTGACAGAACAGTTTGGGTGCAAAAACTGAGGCTTTTTTGAGGGGTTGCGACATGGTGGCCCCGTTCGACTTTCAGCGTAGCAGGAGGGATAAAGTGAGCTCGCGCTTTGTTATAGCCTGAAGGAATTATGAAATGGTAGGAAATGTACGGAGTATATGAATGTGTCTGGTATAAAAGAACGAGTGTTATTGTTTTGAGCGCGGAATATGGCTTCGGGTCCCCAGGGGTGCCGATACGGTAGTTTTTCCGTACTGTGCTCGTTCATGTATGTACTGTACAGCAGAGGCGGGGGAAACCCTTGAATAACGATCTTCAGCCGCACCCCGCCTCAAACCCGGGTTTTTCTGAGGTTACCTGATCTGGTCGAGAACGGGTAATCGGAAACCTTGACCTACAGTAAGCTTTCGCAAAGAGAAGACAAGCATCAGCGGAGCATTCTGCTTTAGGAAGTGTTGTATTGGCATTGCGGATATATTGGCTGTAGGGATTCAGCCATGCTTTGCGCATGGGTTCGAAAGGAGGTAGGATCAGATTACCGGTGACGTTTTGCGTTGAATCTAGTAGATGATTTTTTGGTAAGTTGGGAATTGCTTCAAGGATTATTGTTGAAAGCGTAGTCGTTTGGGCTATCGCAATACCTCTCCACCTAAGCACTGGCCATGAATTCATCATATACTTGTCAAAGCTCGGATATCTTTTCATATAATTCTTTATTGTTTGTTTTATATATGTATATCGTAGGGTTTTGTGGACTAATTTGTTGATGTTTATATGATTCTTACGGAGCGAAGTTACAAAAGTTTTAGGCCTATAAATAAATATAATCCTCCTGTCTAGCTATTTCCTAACCTATATTACGTCTTACCTCTATACTATTATATGTCTATATATGAAGTTTTAAGTAATTTAGTTCAATTAGTGTTTAATTTATATCTTTCTTCAATGTTCAGCGTCTTTGAAATTCAATTTATATAATAGACTTACCTTTGTGAAAATTGCGCGCTCGCCTTTATTGCCCATCCTCCCTATCGCTACCATGCTATAGCGAGTATAAACCCATCTAGGGTACTAAGCCGTGGGTACTAGGGTCCCATAACACCTTTCTCTTCGCACTTACGGAGATAGTGCTCTTTTTTCTCTAGTTACATCAATACAAGCACCCCATTACCAAATTTCGTTTTCCTTTCAACTGAATCCACTGTACGTCCCATATAAATTTACCTTTCAAATGCGCAACTCTAAACTTTGAAAATACCGGTAGAAAAGTTCAAAGCACGTCGTCCACATGTCACAAAATACACTTCGTTCCATCTACTCAGATTTCTTCTACTGTTGTACAGGGTTCGAAAATCATCAGCAAATGACATGACACATGTTATCGGAAAAGGCTTCCTCTTACGAAGTTGTCACGTTCGCATTAAAAATTTAAGATTATTGTAGTTCGATCCGCGCGCGGGGTATCTGTAATTTATCCCTTATTCTTCGAGCCTCCGGATGTAAACACGAAACATGGAACATGGAACATGGAACAAGGTTTCTCCACGTCTCGTTTATCGTCGCCTTGACAGAAATTCTGGGGTAGTTAGGTCTGTCCCTCAAATAATCTCCCAAGTCAGGGATAATGGATCAAGAATTTCTCTATCAGCCTAAGCTCTCCGAGAGCTTGGTATATATCAATCATGTTCTAATGAATGTAAGACTCTTCATTCCCTCCTCTCTCATCGGTCTTGCAACTTTCTAGTCATTGTTTACTTTTTACGCGAAGTTGAACTTCATCATGTTTAAACTTTTACCAATTGTCATTGCTTTAACCAGTTTCTCCAATGTTTTCGCAACTCCTCAGGAATACAACGGAGGGTACAGTAGCGCCGCAACATGTACTCCGAAATCGGCTGGTAAAGAAGGCACGGATGATGTTCCAGCTATCGTAGAAGCCATCAAGACCTGTGGAAAGGGCGGAATCATTGTCCTTTCGGCAGGACAAACCTACTCCATCCGATCAACGCTTGAATTCACCGGTTGCAGCAATTGCGATTTCCAGATCGAGGGAACCATGAAAGTCTCAAACGATCTCGACTACTGGGGCGGCAAGAAAGCTATCATCAACGTCGGAAGTATCACAGGAGCAAAGATTCACTCTGTCACGGGTTCTGGTTTAATTGATGGAAATGGACAAGCTGCGTGGGACCGCTTCGCCTCAGACAGCTCTTATGGAAGACCAACACTGATGGTTATCACCAAGTCATCCGGAATCACTGTTGATAAATTGCGCTTTGTTAACGCGCCAAATGTTTTCCATTCTACTGGCAGTGGTTCAACAAATATCGTTTATACGAATATTGACCTCTCGGCAAAATCTTCCTCGAGCAACCCACCCAAAAACACTGATGGCTGGGATATTGGTGCGAGTCATGTTACTATGGCCAATCTCCATGTGCAAAACGATGACGATTGTGTTGCTTTCAAACCTGGTAAGTTCCCCTTTTGCAGCCTCTCTTCTCAAGCATGCAAACTGATTGTTCACCAGGAGCCGACTACGTCGATGTGAGGAATGTCACTTGTATCGGTTCCCACGGCCTCTCTGTAGGCTCTCTTGGAAAAACCAATCTTGACACTGTTTCCAACATCTACGTCAAAGGTGCCACAATGAAAGACTCTACCAAGGCCGTTGGAATCAAATACTATCCCGGTGGTTACGGCGACGCAGTCGTCAAAAACGTCACTTACGAAGACGTTACAGTTGACAACTCTGACTACGCTATTCAAATCCAGAGTTGCTACAACGAGGAAGCTGACTACTGTGCGAGCCACCCTAGTGAAGCTCAACTAGAAGGCATCCACTTCAACAACTTCAAGGGCACGACAAGCAAAAAGTACAAGGGGACCGTGGCGAATATCAACTGCTCTAACAAGGACGAATGTGATGTTCACGTAAAGAGCTTCAGTGTTAAGTCTGCTGGTGGTACAGCAGCAGTTTTGTGCGCACATACGCCAGGTGATATTGGTGTTACTTGTGCTTCTGGTGCTAATGGACGATAAAATGTTCTTTTGAAAAAGCTGGATTTTGGACACTCATTCTTTAATATACTTTATTGAAAAGGGATTATTTGTATATACTTTATTTTCTTTGCTCAAGGCAAGCTGCTCAAAGCAGGTACATAGTCATCAGATAGGATCCAGAATTGATTCTTCATTTAATTCCATTATTCCGGATGTTTGCTAGTGTGCACTTGTAGTTCTGGTTTGGTTAAAGGCTGAGTTTAAAGGGCCGATTACACAAACGAAGTGATGAGTGATGTGGTGATTATGTGATGATTTTAGCGAAAGAACCTGTCGATGCTTTAGGTACTCAGTTCAAAATTCAAGACTTTCTAGATGGACAGGGATAGAATATGACGTTCGATAAGTATTAAATGTGTTTGGTTATCTCACTTATCTAGAGAAACTGTGGTCGGATCTACCAAGTATAAGCATCTTTATCAATCCAGTCAATGAATGGCTGAGTCCCATTAACATCCATAAACACATCTTTTGGCGTCTCATACTTTCTGGCCTCATCAGCCGTAAACTCAATCGTGACATTGCCCTTAATCCGAGCATCTAAATCAAAACCCGGACCCGAATTATGATACTCAGCCATCTTGGTCCAATTAGCATTAAAATGTTCCTGAGCCGGATCGGTCGACCATTTTTTATATCCTGCTCCGTTTATCGTAGCATCGAGATAAGTATTTGAAAACACACTTAAATGTTGCGAATTCCATGGTCGCCCGAGAAAGCATTTTCCAGCTATGGTGGGGGCAATGGAACTGTTGGCTGCTACAACTGTCGAGTCGGAGACGAACACTCCGTATTTGTTAGGGAAGGTGGTGTTTGCGCCTTTCCACGCTGTGATTCCCCCGCCACAGTTTCTTAGGGAGAGTGTCGAGTTTTGAATCCAAGCCGTTCCAAACCCGTAAAGGAAGTCGGTTTGACCAGCTATGGTGTTTCGGTAGAAATACGCGTTTCCCAATTTTCCTACATAAACCTGTGTTTTGCTTTCAGTGAACATGTCAAGCAAAGAAAGCGGAGTACTTACGGTATCTTGATAACTGTAGAGCCCAGAATAATAAAACCCAGCATTCGCTCTGCTAACACTGACTGCCAATGATGGCCCATCACTCTTTTCGGAGAAAACGTTTCTGAAATCGATATTATACACTTTGAAATCAATATTTCCAAAAGGTGTATTTTCTGGGACTGCGTATCCAGTGGGGCCAGCTCCCGTGAGACTAGCTTCCAGAGTCGGAGCAACTGTCAATACCGAAGTAAACGCATTATCCGTAAATATTCCATTGTTTTGATTTGCGGATGCCCATGAGATCGTGACTGTGTTCTCACTCTGCTGGTTGGTATTTTTGATCTGGCCAAGAAGTGTGAGAGGTCCGGACCTTGTGACATTTAGTTGTTCATTGTATATTCCTGGAAGAATAAGGATTGTTGACGGGGTTGTTTCATCCAGGGAAAGTATCGCTGATTGGATGGAAGTGAAGTTTGCATTGCTATCAGTGGCAGAAACCAAAATTGAATTTGAGGGACAGTCTGTGAGCGGATCTAAAGTAGGTGATTGACATTTGCTGAATGTGGACATATCGGCATTGACAAGAATGAGAAATTCAATTGCAACCAGGGTCATTGAAAGCCAAGAAGACTGTATTCTGGAGAGCAACATCTCGAAATAGAACGAGGTGATTTGCAAGGTTCTGGACAAATTCCGAAAATATTTCGCGGCAGTGAGTATGGGCAGGCTCTAGAGGACGTGTGAGCTATTCTGTGAAAACACAAACAAATCATTAAAGGCAAAGGTGGCAAATGAGTACAGTCGAAATCTTTTGAATAATCCGTGAGTGGTGGAAAAAGATGGGAAAACGTGGGGTTTGCGGAGGCGGGGTCCCCATGTTTACCTGCTCTCCAGGGGCATCGTTTGGGACATAGTGTAGTCCACAGCAAGCTAATTTAGCCTGAAGGCAACCCCGCAAAACCCCATACTCAAAGGAGGCCCGCCCGTGGATTTTCACCAGCATCTCTTCATCGAAATGTTGAGCGTTGTCTTAATTGTGACTCCCCGAGTCGTTCTCGTCATCTGCACACGTTTAAATTTGCCCCTGAATTTCAGTGGGAAAATGTTGGCCCGTATAACCGTAGTGGAAGAATACGATGAACACGGGCATTGTACTCCGTAGCTACAGTAGCTTGCAAAGCTTTGCAAAAGCTCGTGATGATTTAAATTAGGATCGCGTGGCCCTCTTTGAGAACACTTCATCCCGTCCCAGGTTTCCGAGGTCTCGTGTCATTGAGTTTTGGAAGTCCAAACAGCGAATAGAAAATGCGTCTCTCAACTCTAAACGCAGTTACTCTCTGCTTATCGTATCTGAATTCTTTCGTTGACGGACAGTCCCTATCTAAGCGAGCCCTCCCGACTCGTCCAAATCCAGTCCCATATCCCTACAATCATGGACGGCCTCACCCCATTTCACCTCCTCGAGACGCCGCAAGGATTTGCTACGTTACTGCAGCAGGCAACGGAGAAGATGACAGTCAAGCAATACTCTCAGCTGCAAAAACATGCAACAAAGGAGGTACTATTGCTCTACTAGATGCGGCATACACAGTTGGCAACCCTCTTGATCTCACGTTCCTTGATTCTGTTGATTTCGTCATTCAGGGAACGCTTTCGTTCACTCCCGATATTGATTTCTGGGTCGAGAACACTTTCAAATACACTTATCAGACCGCGAGTCTGTTCTGGCAGTTTGGAGGACGTGATGTTAATATTTATGGCGGAGGAACTATTAACGGGAACGGTCAGGCGTGGTGGGATGCATGGGCAGAGGATAATACCGTAATGCGACCAACTTTGTTTGGAGTTATTGGGCTCAAGGTAAAAGATTCATTCATTCTACAATGAAGTGCATGCTAACTCACGGTGAAAATAGGGTGGGGCGATCAGCAATTTGAAACTGATCAACACCCCAAACTGGTTCCACTTGGTGGCAAATAGCTCAGATATCATCTTTGATAATATGAACCTCAAGGTTGCGTCTACGAGTGCAAACCCAGTCAAAAATTCAGGCAAGTTTTCTAAAAAACTGATAAGTGGTTGTACACTGAAGCTAAGTTTTATTTCAGATGGCTGGGATACCTACAGGAGTGACTCCATAACCATACAAAATTCCTATGTCTCCAACACCGATGATTGCGTCTCTTTCAAGCCAAATAGTACAAATATCGTCGTTCAAAATATGGAGTGCATTAACTCGCACGGGATTTCAGTCGGGTCTCTTGGACAGTATGTTGCACAGAGAGATATAGTTGGTTCGTTTTCCTCGTGGTACCTGGTTGATCCCTGGTATTTGCTAATACCGTGACCAGAGAATATCTACGTTTACAATGTGTCTATGAAAACATCCGGTGATGGCGCTCGTATTAAGGTATGGTCAGGGGTTGCACCGGGTAGCACAGTGAAAGATGCCGGAGGCGGAGTGGGATACGTTCGCAATGTTACTTATAATGGAATGCATAACACTAAGGTTGACTGTGGGTATCCAACCCTCCCCGTGTCTTTCATGTATTCAATACTGATTGTTTGACAGATGCTATCGAGTTGACTCAATGCTACAGCCAAAAGAATCAGACTCTCTGCAACATGTATCCTGTAAGTCTTTTCAGCTTGTTTGATAACCTATCCTCAGAGATGAATAGGACGTAAACTAACATTGTCCAACTCAGTCATCATTGGTGATTGAAGATGTCCTCTTCGAGAATTTCTCAGGCACTTCCAACAAATACGATCCAGTCGTTGGAAGCTTAGTTTGCAGTGGCCCATCAGTACGTGCCTCTCCCAAACTCTGAGAAAAAGACGAGAACTAGAGCATGCTAATCGACGAGAACATTTTAGGTCTGCAAAAATATCCAAGCGAAAAATATTAGTATCACAAATCCAAGTGGGAAAGCGGCAAAGTGGACTTGTACAAATATGGATAAGTCGCTATTGGCTATTGCTTGTACTTAGATGGAATTAAGCATTTAGGATCTTTATTCTTCTGGTTCACATTCTATAGCTACATGTAGACTTTGTTGCTAAGCACCTGGAGTATATTTCAAGTGATTCTCCCAGCAACTCCAAGGAGAGGAATGCTGTGAAAGGTGATGTCAAAGCCAAAACTATGGATTTGCCTCACTAGGAAGTGGGCAGGTAAAGGCACAACCTAGCAGCACTATATAGATAGAGAAATAGACTAAAAGACGTAGTCATGACTCTGGACACACCTCAATTAGAAAAATATATTGTTCTCAAGGCCTTGTACAACTAAATTTATTATACGAGCTATTTTGAACAATCAGAATTAATAAATCCATGTTCATCAACTCGCTAAAAAACAATTTAAATTCACTAGAAAGTAAATTTTAACCATTGAATCTTCTTTATATTTAACGCTATAGTGAATACTTCTTCTTGAATTCATCAAATCTTTCTAAGAACCTACTCAAAGCCATGACCTTGTATTTAATCTTCTCAGTTCTCTACAATCTAAGATTACTAGTCCGTCCTAACTCAGTCTGGGAACAATTTATCTGTGTCCCACACTCTTAGTCACTCAGGTCACTGTTCCATACAAGAATAATGGCATTCGTTCCCCCACCATTCTTGATTTCGGAAGCTGATCTTACAGTAATGCAGGGGTATTAGACGAGTGTTATTATCACAAACAATGTGCGTTACTGGCATTGTTCAGACGTAAAATGTAGCTTTCTAGCCTATAGATTACCTTGTCCTGTATGCAAAGTCTTTTTTCCTAGCAGCCCAAGTCTAATGATAGTGAACAGAAAGCTCACATCACTCCACCTGCATACACGCCATTGATCAAGCATTTACCAGAGAAGGAGACGGCAGATAAATAATTCACCGTGGCCCAAAGGCAATCTAGGATTCCACCCATTGATTGAGGCTGGCGATTTCTTAAAAAAAACATTTCAACATTGTCAAAGCTCAGACCTTTATTTGGGGCTTAATGAGTCCTCATAACATGTTCCCAAAGCAACTCCAACAGCTGGAAAGGGCTTCAAGGAACTTGAAAGCTGTAATCAAGCTAGTGGAAGCCCCTTCCAAGTGATGGATTGACGTTTCCCTCAAACATGCAATCCTTCCATACCTTGTATATCCACCCTCATTTCTGGAAATAGTCTGCAGAGAAAGGGATTTTACTGACATACTCTAAGGCATCAGCTTTTGGATCATATCGACGACCAAGCTTTTGATGAAGTGCTTAAGAGGCAGAATACGGTCGACTTTCAGGAGTGCTAGGGCAGCCAAATCTCGCTGGTGCTTCTCAAGGAGCTTTTCCAATTAGTTGACGGCGCGCTTAATACCCCTTTTTTCTTTTACATGGGAACTCTTTGGGATGCCAATGAGGAACGAATCAGAGAACAGGGATTGGAATGCTGTAGTTCATATTTAAATCAGCAGCTACAAATATCTATCGCGCTATCGTTCAAATGCCTTCTACACGAGCCGAAGACGAAATACCTAAGATGCAGAACTGGGCTCAAGCCAAGGTAAACTTTGGCGCAACTAGACGTACCCCAGCAGGCCTCGACATTAAGTTACAAGCCAGCGAGACACCTACACACCCTGATTTACTATAAAAGATGGTAATGTTGGATGGAGTGAAAGAAAAGAAAAGGGTGCTACATTGGTTTTCATATATGATTCTTCTCTTTAAAGCAAATACCGTCATCTAATCCAGGGTTTTTAGAAACAGGAGTGGACACCGTGATCATTGAATCGGAACTTTGAACTACATAGTCCCCTCGATGATATCATTATTTGGTACTACACTACGTTCAATTCACCCTCCTGAATAATCAACTAACTTTTGTCGCGTTGTTGAAACCGAATTATCAGTATTTGATTTGGGCGCTAGTAAAATCAGAAGATGTTTGGAATAGGTCTAGCGGGTTTGGTGATGATAAGCAATATGCAGAAACTAATATTAAACGTTCTAGCCATCACTACTATTGCTTGAATATGACGCGATAGCAACTCTGCTCGTAGGACTCCTAAGTGCTGGGGCCTAAATACAAATATCTCCTCCTATCTCATCAGGAGCTCAACCCTAAATTCAGCAAGAGCAAGCAGAGAACACCCAAACACCAAACTATGACACCACCAAGGATAATAATGGTTCTCTCGAACTCGTCTCAGGGGTGGTATTCGGTCAGCCTCACTCCCTCGCTCCCATCCCAATCTTATACTTTGGTACAGGGCACAATTATTTGATGTGGGGCATCTGTGCACGGTGGAAGGTTCTAGTACATCAACCAATAATTATTTAATGTTTTGGACGCTGCTTTACACTAACAATTGTTCTACAATCA
>UNPT01000660.1:0-18267 GCA_900536445.1 Hymenoscyphus occultus | reverse complement strand
GGCCGCCCTATAGGGGCAGATCTCGGAGTAGAATTTAGATTTGTAGAAGAGCTCTCTAAAGAGCTTCTCTGCAAAGGGGCCGAAGAGGAGACAAGGGTCTCGCTTAGCCTTGTCTATGAGTTTAGGGGTTCTTCGCTTAACTCTTCGATAGTACAGAAGGTGAAACTGCGACTTCTCCTTTCCACAGGAGCATTCGCTGCCTTCGAGCAGGGTATCGAAGTGGCGGAACCGAATATAGTATACTGTAAAATCCCCGTGGCCTGTTCGGGCAGCGATAAGACGGCCGAGGACCTCTCTAGGGAGTTTGAGCGTACGAGGCTTCGGGGCCCACGTAGTAAGACTAAGGCGCTTGTACAGGGTAGGCATATTGTTATACTAGAGCTCCTGTGCAAGCTTTATACTCTCGTTCTTTATATCCCTCCTAAGCGAGGCTGTACAAAGAGGGAGAGCCGTTTCCGGACTAGTACGAGCAGCTACCCCGGCTGCTTTGTCCGCAATCTCGTTCCCAAGGATACCAATGTGACTAGGGCACCAGCGAATACCTACCTTCCTAGGGTAGGCCTGAGCTAGGGCAAAGACCTGGTTAAAGACCTCTTGGGAGGTGCCGACCGAGCGGTAGGTGAGTTGTAGAGTAGCCTCGAGGTTGTCTAGGCATATCTAGCAGCGCTGCGCTTAAGGCTAGAAAGGAGTATTAATCGCTAGTTCAAGGCCGAGAAGTACAGCTCTAGCTTCCGCATCATAGATTTCAAGGGTCTTGCTAAAGGGAAAGGATTTAGTATTCAGAACCACCCCCCCTCTCGTAAGACAGACTCCCCCGCCAGTACTACCGTCGTCAAGCCTTGAGCCGTCAGAGTACAATACTAGGTCGCTAGGCGAGACTATGCTTAGGAAGTCTAGGAAGCGTTCCTTGTACAAGTCTTTATTTCCTTGTAGGAAAGGCCCCCCTACTTCAAGTAGTCGGGCGTCTCGATCGAACCCCCGGGCCCACGGGGCATCCTGAATTAGGTCTATAGCCTCTGAGGCCGGGAGGATCCTTTGGCTCCGATAGAAAAGCCTTGATTTAAGGCAGGGATTACTCCGGTATCGCTAGAGTAGGTAGTCGGGGTCAAGTCGGCGAATTCTAGCTTCTAGAGCCTCGCTTCGTCTATTAAGTACAATATCCGGGGCTAGAAGACCCGACTCCATAAGAAGGGCTACTACAGGGGTAGTCTTGTAGACAGGGAGGACCACTCTAGTACACTTGTTAACAAGTAGGGCTAGGAGAGCGAGATGTTTACCGATTCTAGTACCGACTATCTAATTTCCGTTTAACCGAGTCTTGCCTAGGAACCAGGTTTCGCTACCGTAGTAAGCAATAGAGAGCCCGCAGGCTATAACCGCCTGCCTTAGTAGGTAAGGGGGAGAGCCTTGAACTATGTTCGTAGTGCTCTTTAGGGCCTAGATTACTAGGGAGGCCTTAGAGGCCATCCTCTGGACGTAACCTAGAAAGGAGAGCCTACGGTCGAAGAAAACACTAAGCCATCGCAGCTCCTTTGTAAGGTAGATAGCCTTTGTACTAACTATTATAGGGGGAGGCTAACGAATCCCCCTTCCCTTCTGCTTCCTCTTTCGAGAGAAGTGGATTAACTCGGACTTGTCGCTATTAAAAGTTATACCCTCGTCTGTACCCTACTATAGGAGGCAAGAGACCTGATCGGCTAGAGTCTTAATGTTTACGCTCTTACTAGTACTAATCGCTAGTAGAGCCACGTCGTCTACGTATCCGAACCTTCGAAGGACAGGCATAGAGCCTAGGCTAGAGGAGAAGAGGGGCTGTATATAGAGCATAAAGAGAATAGGAGAGATAGGTGATCCCTGAGGGAGCCCGTACTTAAGCGGGGTATCAGCTCCTACTTCCCTATTAAGCTTAATCCGAACAGATCTCTTAGAGAGAAAGGAGGTAACCTAAGAGACAAAGCAGGGAGGCCAGCCTTGTTCTCGTAGTCTCTTTATAAGCCGGCCCGGGAGTACCGCGTCGAAAGCACCCTTAATGTCGAGTGTTAGAAGGGAGGCTTCTAGTTTTGTACTAAGGGCTTCTTCTATCTCGTGTATAAGACAAATAGTTAGGTCGGTGGCGGCTCGTAAAGGGAGCGCGCTAAATTGGTTCGGGCCGAGGACTCTACTCTTGATCCTGATCTAGGAGGCTCGCTTAGCGAGGAGGCGTTCTAGCCCCTTTCTAAGGACCGAGAGTAGTAAGATAGGTCGGTAGGCTTATAGCGAGGACTTATCTTTCTTATTCGGCTTTAGAATAATCGCTACTATTATAGAGCGAAAGCATTTAGGGTAATATCTAGAGTTTATACAGCCTCTAAATAAGAGAAAGATAAGATAAGAGATCCGAGACTACGCAACCTTAAAAAGCCCTGTTACAAGCTTGTCTTAGCTAGGGGCAGTAGAGGATTTCCCGAGAATTAAGTCCTCAACCTCTCGAAAGGTAATAGGGGCCTACAGGAGTACACAAGTCGGGACAATAGGGGTCGAGGTAGGTATATCCCCGACCTCGGCCTTGTTTATTAGTAGCTCTTAAACAAGGATCCTCTGCTTCTCCTTAGTTATATAGCCAATTTGCCCGGACGAATCCTTAAGCGGAGGGGACTTATAGGTCCCTATGCTCTAGTACTACTTATAGATCTTAAAGACTTCTTTAGACTCTGTTACTCTATTAATTAGGTCACGGAAATA
Source organism: Hymenoscyphus occultus (assembly GCA_900536445.1). Taxonomy (NCBI): domain Eukaryota; kingdom Fungi; phylum Ascomycota; class Leotiomycetes; order Helotiales; family Helotiaceae; genus Hymenoscyphus; species Hymenoscyphus occultus. The sequence goes on along the minus strand of UNPT01000660.1, from coordinate 15,546 downwards.
GCTAGCCTTTACTCGCCTAATCCCTTTTCGGAGCTCCTTACGGAGTTCTAGAACTATAGCGAGTCTATACTATCGGCGAGCGGCGCGGATTTTCGAGGTAAGCTCCCGGCACTCTAGATTCCACCAGGGGTGCCCGAAGCCATGGCCAAGGCCTCGCTTAGCGCTACTCTTATAGGCCCCTTACAGGGTTTAAGTAATATAAAGGGCTAGGGAGTCTAGGTCTTGAGTGTCTAGGGTCTCCGATAGCTCGTATAGCTAGTTATAGTCTAGACGAGATTCGAGGGCCGCGAGGAAAGCCTCCTGGTTAAGGGAGCTTAGTCGAAGCGGAGGGTCCTTAATAACCTGGCCTCCAAGCTACGGTACTCGAGTAAGGAGGGAGCGGTGGTTAGAGCTATACTTAAACCGAATATCGGCTTTAGTAGAGGCCCCTCTTTGCAGAAGGCTACTCGAGCAGAAGGCGAGGTCTAGTATGTTCCCCTAGTTGTGTGTTTAAGTCCCTGGGGGGGTGAGGAGCTATAGGCCTTTATCCTCTAGCCAAGGCATGAGAAGGGGGACCTGTGGGCTCTCGTTGCCCCTAAAGTTCGGTTGCTATAGCTCGCTATAAAGGTTAAAATCACCTGCTATAAGAAGGTTCCTTGTATTAATACTCCGGGACCGAAGAACAAGCGCGAGGGCCTCTTTAGCCCCCGCCGAGCCTGGAGGAGCGTTATAGATATTAAGGACCCTAAGCGGCGGCCCTTATAAAGTAGTGATCTCTAAGTAAACAAGGTCTCGGCTAGGGGTCCTAGAGGGAGAGAGCTAGTTTACGAGTAACCCGGCTCCCTTTCAAACCAAGGTTAGCGTACAAGGGGCCTTGTTATTCTAGTCCTAGATCGGGGCTAAGTTGTCGTAGTTTAGGTAACGTCGAGTAATCTATCTATAGAGATATAGTATATAGATATAAGGTTCCTAAACAAGGATAATATCGGCTCGGTGTTAATAAGCTAATATTAGAGCCTATTCTTAAATTTCGGAGGAGTAATAGACGTTAATTTATATAACTAAAAGACTACGGCTACTGTTTTGCCCTTGTTGTCCACTTATTATAGGGTAGGAGAGGGGGGGTTTGTTAATTCAGTAGTGAGGTTTTGAGGCGGAGCGGGAGCCTTAGCGGCTACAGGGGTAGCTAGGATAGCTATGTCGGTGTCTACAAGCTGGCAAGGAGAGTCTTCTTCGCTACGTAGGCGTATCTCGTTATAGGCTTAGATAATAGCCCTCTTGTTCTCGTTAGAGGGAGGGGTAGGGGATCTCGGGCGTAGTTAACAATTTGGGAAGTCGGCTAGATAAGGGCCTTAGCAGTGTAAGTATTTAGCTTTATACTGTAGGTAGATATTACAGCGAGGGTATAGGGCCTTAGGGTACTCGTTGCTACTATAGATTCGGCAGCGTTCCTTTTTACCGTAGACTCTAGTATTATACTAATCTTAGTATCTAGAGTACTATATACTCTTATACTTTTTAGGGATAGGCTTATAGTAGACTCGTCGGCCTAGGAGGTAAGTCTCTCCTGAGGAGAGCTTACTAGCTTTGGATTTATTAAAAAAGACATTCTAAGTAGTAAATAGGTTTCTGTCTAGGCTAGAGTTCTAGGTCATAATAGCTCTAGTCGGAGTAACCCTAAGTGTCTCCCTGATCATAGTAGTAACATCCTCTTACGTAGTTAGACGTAGGGTAGTAGAAATCCCTCCTTGGTCGTCGATCGTTACTAACTCGATTATACAAAGGATATAAGTAAATCGAAAAGAGGCCTAGCTAGTCGATTACTTAATTCTAGCGGCGCCGAAGAGGGTTTAGATATTAGCTTTCTTAGTAGTAAGCAGGGTCTGTAGGGCGCTAGTACTAGAAGTAGTAATAGCAAAACCAGAAGTAACAGGAAGGATACCGCGAATAAGGTCTTTATAACTAATACGGGGTTCCCGAAGGGCAGAGTAGATAGCGTAACTAGAGAGTTTCTGGCTAGGAGCGTTAGAAGAGAGACGGATAAAGAGACAAAGGTCCTCTTTCTTCTAAGGGCCTTTGTTTATAGTTTGGGGAGGGCAAGGGAGGCTAAGCGAGGGGCCGACTTAAGTGCTCTAAGCAAGGTTAGATAAGGCTATCTTAGCAGTAACTAAGGCTAAGGCGGTCTAAGTATAGGAGGATTTTTTAGGGGAAGCTAGAGGGGGAGACGGCAGTAATACGTCGTCTCTAGTAAGCGGGCGAGGGGGGGTAGGGAGTCGAAGTTGTAGGGCAAGTGGAGGGGGACCGCCAGAGGTGTAGGCAAGCTGAAAATTAATACAGAGCGTCGTAATTTGGTTACAGAGAGTGCGAAGGGAGGGGAGAATATCCGCTAGAGCGCGGTCAAGAGCCGTATTTAGGTAGGTATCGACTACCTCTGTAGTCCTACTGAAAAATAGCTGTCCGACTTTGCTCCTCTCTAGTACCTTAGAGGTGCTAGAGACGAATTGGGCTTAGATGCTTAGTAGAGGAGGAGGAGGGCGGTCGGCGCCCCCCTTCCCCCCCCCTGATATAGGGGGTAGGGGAGAGGGTAGCTCCTCGGGAATACATTCCCTTGAAAGGGAATAGACGCTTTAGTAGAAAGAAGACGTAACCAGGTTGTTTAGAACAAAAAACCTGATTCGAGAAAAAGGATAGTTGTAAATAAATATATAATTTAGGATATACGCGCTTATTTAAATAGCTATAAAAGTTTCTTTTATACTAATTATAAATTTATTATAAATCTTAAATATAAATCCTTTTAGATTTATATTATCTAAAAATCTTTATAAAAGAATTAAACCCTTTACCCTTTAGTTTTAAGATTTATATAAATCTTCGTATAAATCTTTTCTATTCTATATATAAAAATTAATAGATATATAATAAAATAAAAAGAACTTTTATACTAGCTAAATAATAATATATTTGTTTTATTATAATAGTCTAATTTATATATAAATTAGAAAACTTTTATATAAGTTCTTAGGGGTTCTCTAACTGTAACGAATACTCAAACTGGCTTACTAAACTTGGCTGGGTGTTCGCTGGTTGGTATGCGGGAAGAAGGACAATTCGCTGGGTTGTTTACTTGGAAGTGAACTCGTTACTTGTATCAAAGATGTCAAGCTAATATAATAAGATTGATAACTAAGTTGAGCACGAAGCTCCTATCTAATGGCAGACGTGCCAGTCTTATATAGAACCTTTATACTTCAGAAGTCGACAATGTCGACCTGTATATGTTACGTGACAGTGACCAATAGAAATCCTTGGATCGCTTAACCTACTCTAAGCGATCCCTTATTTGCTATAAGAAACCTGGGTGTGCCCGTCGAGGGTTACGCCTCTTATTATAACAAGCATCACGTGAACACGTGATTCGTGACACTATCCCCTTTTTAGCCTAGCTTTGTCCCAAAGCTTAAGTACAACTAAAGAAATACCGTCGGGAGGTTATTAGCCTTCCCTTCCTTTATTATACCATCCGATCAACGCAACGACCGAAGTAATAAACTCCTTAGCAACGCTATTAAGAGGACTGGTAAAAGAAACATAGCTCCTTGTTCTCGCTGTAAAAAGAACAATCGCCCTTACGTCGCCCCTCGCGACCAAAAACACTCCCGCTGCGCTAAGTGTACTCGTTAGGGTAAAACCTGCGACGTTCGACAAGTTAACTATATACCTTCTACCATCGAATAGGAATCCCTAGAGGAGAAACGAAGGAAAATCCGGGCTTAAAAGAATAAGGCCATAGCAAAGCTACTTTGTCTCAACAAAGAGGAGGAAGCGCTTAAAGAGCGTGAGCAAAAGATAATAGCAGCTGGTCTCAACTCCCTAGATAAGTTAGATGCTACTAAGGAACAAGAGAGGGAACAAAAGAAAGAACAAAAGGAGAAAGAGCGGAGGGAGAAAGAGGTCGCCCGTCTAGCCACCCTTCCTACCCCTACTGCTTCCGACCCTTTTCCCGACCTAGGTCTTGACCAGGCTTTTTTCGAGACCCTCTCAGGCGATCCGGAGATGTAGGTAACCCTAGGTTTCGGCGGTGGAACTCCTAAAGTTCCTCCGAGTACTAGTTAATGTTTTTCCTGGGTTCCCAAGTGTTCTCCGAGTATAGGTAATCTAACTATTTAATCAGATACTTAATCTGTCCTCTGACAACCTTATAGTTAAGAACCTTCTCGACCTTATATTCGGCGTTCGGGTTAACTAGTTAGATCTCTATGTATAGGGCTAGTAGTACTCCCGGTGGTGCTGGTTCGAGTAAGGATATATAAAATACTAGATAGATGTTTATTGTTTTTAGTAGTACTAATTTATAATTTAATGGTCCTTTGACTTTTTTGATTTTAAATGGTCCGAGTTTCTTGTGGTCTAGTTTATTGCTTAGTCTCTTTGTGTCTATGTTTTTCCGCACAAGGTAGACTTTATCCCCCTCTTTTAACGTTAGCTCCTGACTACGTCGTTTATTATAGTAGTACGCGTTTCGTTCTGCTACGAACTACAACTCACTTGCTAGTTCCTTGTATAGCCCTTTGATTTTCGAGACCTGGATATAAGCAAGTTAATTGTCTGTCGTCGTAGCCAATGGTTCTCGATACGCTTCTAATTCATACCTAAAGTTAGCGTAGAATAGTATAACAAGTATTATTTCCGTTATCGAGCTATTATATACGAATTCTACTAGCAGTAGTAGTCTAACCTAATCGTTTTGTTAGTAATTCACATAGTAACGAAGGTATGTTTTAACCACTTAATTTATACGTTCGTTCCCTCCATTAGTCTATAGGTGAAAAGCTGTCGAAAGCTTTCGTTTCGCTCCTAGGCGCTCCGTAAGGGCCGTCTAGAACAATGAGGTAAAGAGTTTGTCTCTATCCGAGATTATTTCTTCGGGTAGTCCATGCTTCGAGACTACTTCTTTAAGGAATACAAATGCTAATTCCTCGGCTATACTTAATTCTTTATAAGGTACAAGAATTATATATTTCGTCAGCCTTTCTATAATAACTAGGATCGAGTCGTATTCGACGCCTGTCATTAGATCCTTGGATTTCGGTAACTTTATAATAAAATCCTAAGAGATCGATTTCTAAGGGGTTAGTAGTATTAGAGTAGTGCCCATCTGTCTATAAGGTGCATGGCGGGAAGCCTTGTTCCTAATACAAGTATTACACTCCGCTATCACTTCCTTAACTATAGCAGCTACCCTATCGATATAGTAGCTCCGCTTGATTCGTTAGAGAGTTCGGCGAACTCCCTAGTAACCATAGGCCAGTGCTACATAGTATTCCGCGATAAAGTCCTTCGCGTATAAGTTAGGGACCCAGATCTTGCCGTTCTTTGTTTCCTCGATTCCGTTTTCTAGTTAAGCTACCCTAATTTTGTTGTCCTAGGGTCCTTTCCCTATAGTAGCGATCTCGTAAATCGTAGGAGCAAGGTCTCCGTTCTCAAGAGTCTTTAAGATTACTATTTTCTTATACTCTTTATCTCCTTCGTAGCCAGGCTTCCGACTAAGCGCATCCGCTCGCGCGTTTAAAGTTCTACTAACATAACGAATCACAATGTCGTATCCTGCGAGGATTTGCGACCACCTAGCGAGCCTTCTGTTACTAAGCTCCTTAGTTGTCGTAAATGTTTTCAGATTCTTATGATCAGTTAGGACCGTTACCTAGTACTTCGCACCCTAGAGGTATATCTTCTAATACTCTAAGGCCAGGACTATAGCAAGGAGTTCTTTCTTAAAGATACTATAGTTCTACTAAGCCGAGTCTAGTGTTTTCGAGAAGTATACAATAGGCATTAGCTTCCTATTCTCGTTAGGCTATAAGTGTACAGCTCCAACGGCAGTGTCCGAAGCATCTGTCTTAATAGTGCTTAGTTTGTCGACGTCGTTGTTTCTAAGGATTAGTTCCTTAGCGAACCGTTGTTTGATTTCCTAGAAAGCCCGTTCCGTTACCTTGTTCTAGAAGAATAGCTTATCTTTTCTAGTTAAGTCTATTAGGGGTTTAGATAATCTAGCGTAGTTTCTAATAAACTGTCGACAAAAGTTAGCGAATCCCTAGAATAATTAGACGTCCTTAACGTTCTCTAGTAACTTCTATTCTACGATTACCTTAATTTTCTCTGGGTTAACTTCTATTTGACCAGGACTAACTATATATCTAAGGAAGATAGTATAAGTTACTCCGAACTCGCACTTTGATAACTTGAGTCGGGAATCTACGATAGCGAGTCTCTGTAAAACTTCTCTAACGTATCCCTTATATTCTTCCTTCCGTTCTAAATACACTAGAATATTGTCTAGGTAACAGATAACAGTTACTCCTAGAAGGTCTTCTAGGATACTATTGTTTTGTCTCTGACAAGTAGCTAGTGCGTTCGTAAGTCCGAATAGTATTACATTATACTCGTAGAGTCCTAATGGTAAGACGAATACTGTCTTCTATTCATCTCCTAGCTTAATCCTAATCAGGCTAAAAGCATTTCGTTGGTCGAGCTTAGTAAATATCTTAGCGCGGCCCAACTTGTCTCGTAAGTACTGGCCAGTTAGTAATAGATAAGCGTCCTTAACCGTAGCGTTGTTAACTTCTCGGTAGTTAATATAAGCTCTTTTTTTCAGATCGTCTTTTTTTTTAGCGATTAACATATTCGAAGCGATTAGTAAATCCGACTTTCGAATATGTCCTTTCTTAATTCCTTCCTTGACGTACTCCTCGAGTAGTTAAAGATTTTTCTAATTGTGAGGTCGAAGCCTCTACTTCCTAAGGTTATAACCCTCCTTTAATTTAATCTCGTGATCCCATAGGCGATGTTCGGGAAGGGTACGTATGTCCTCCGGGTTTTCGAACAGCTTCTCAAATTCTCTATACTACATAGGTAACTCTAAATCGGCTCCTTTGCTGACCTATAGAGGACCCTCTACTAGGTGTCCGGGCTCTTTGGAAGAAGTAGCGCAAACTTCGTTCTGGCTATATAGTTATTCTTGCGAACCCACGTAACTATAACGACTAAAGGTAACTTTTCTTACCTTCTAATCGATATTTAGATTATACTCTTTAATCCACGGCATACTAAGAATCGCTTCCTTATTACCTATTTCGACGATATCGAATTACGTGTCTAAACAGTGTCCTTCGATGGTAGTTTTCGTCGGAATAGTAATATAGTTAATTATTCTATTTTAGTATCCGATTTCTGTCCCGTCTACTACCGTTAGTTAATAAGGTGTTATCTTCTTAATCGGGACGTTTAGCCTCTTAGCTACTACTAGAGAGAGGAAGTTTCCTATAGCTCCCGAGTCTATTATTACTTGTAGCTTCTTCCCTCGAATAACCGCGGTTACATTTAGTTATCGTTCTCTAGAAGTGGCATAGATTTCCTTGCTTCTATTAAAATACTAGACTAGGAATAGGTTTCTGTCTCGGCCACTTATTAGTGTAAAGGAGACCCCTGTCTTATCTACCTATATCACTCTACATTTCCCATTAGCGTAGAGGTCTAACCTTAGTTTTAGGAGGTCCCCTACAAAGTGTAGTTTCCCTTGGCCAACAAATTCTAGCTCGCTTATCTAACTCTATTCGCTTATCTATAGGGTAACATTGTATAGCATCTAGATATCCCTAACCTATAGCAATAGCTCTAATCGTTCCTCCGGTGGGAACTCCTCCTCTAAGTCGTTAATGCCAACATTAGTAGCTTTAATAACTATCCCTCCTATATCGTTGTTTCTGAAGGTAATCTAGTAGTTATTAGCGTCGGCTACCTCGTAAGCCGTCAAAGTTACTGGCTTTTCTTCCCGAGTAGCGTGTGGGCTCTAGAAGTCTCGCTTCTGCCTATCTATGTGGACCTATCTATTGCCTTGCTCGAAGGTTCTAATAAATGTCTATGTTTCTCTAGCTTTAGGGTCTTATCGCATTGGCTCGTATTCGCCTCCTAAAGAGCTGTCTAATAACTCCGACGATTCTAATTCGCTGATTATATAAAGCTTATCTTCTTATAACTAAAGAGGTAAGGTACGTTTATCGTTAGATCTCGTAGCGTAGTATTCGCTAAGTATTAGGTTACTCTCGAGTTAGGTATAGATACCTATTTCCTCGAGCTCATCGCTAGTTAACTCCCTTTTTTCTATCACAGCTATTTCTCTTCTGGCTATAGCGTTAACTTGCTTATTTCCCTTCTAGGGTTTCTTCGTACCCTTTGCGCAGTACTTGTTCGCTCGATGGCCGGATTTGCCACAAGAGTAATATAAGTTTTACTCGCGTCTTCGGTTACGTTCCTCCTAGGAAAGGCCTAGTCCGTTCCTGTCCTTTCTACCGTAGAAAGGTTATTATGTTATAGCGTCTAGTTCTATAGGATCTCCTCGGTCGTGTCGTTAGTGTTTTCGGGTTTTGAAGTGCCTATAGTTTCCTCGTTTCTCTATATAACGCTTATATTCCCGATTGTCGATACGGATAGTAGTGTCGATAAGTTCTTTTAAGTCGTCGGGGCGGTTATTCCGAGCGAGCTCGTCCTTAACCGAATCCTTTAACCCTTTGTAGTATTAGTTAATAAGTACGCTGTCGTTCCATCCGACTCGAGCTAAATATTACTGAAATTCTATAGTGTATTTCGCAGCTAACCGTCCTCCCTAAACTAGGCCCTATAACTTATTTACGGACTTCTTCTTGAGATCGATGTCCCTAAAGGCTCTCCTGATGCCGGCCCTGAATCCCCTAGTACTAATAAACAGTCCCTAGGTAACCATACTTATATTAGTGGTCGGTTTCCCATTAGGTAGCTGTCCTGCCTAGTATTCTTTAATGTGAGGCTCGATCCATTTGTAGGCGTCTCCTATAAGGCGAGTAACCATCTAGTAGACTTGTCCAGATTCGTTATTAAACTTATCTCCATGAAATCCTAAGTACATAGATGATTTCATAAGGAACTCTCTAAGGGTTTCTAGGTTCCCATCGTATTTGTCTAGCATAGGAACCTTAACATCTTCCTTGAGAGTAATATTTAGTATCTCCTACGTCTCAGGCGGGGTCGGGGTTTTTCCGGTAGAGGACATAGCGAATGTACTTCTAAGCAGGTGCTTAAAGTGTAACGAATACTTAAACTAGCTTACTAAACTTAGCTAGGTGTTCGCTGGTTAGTATGCGAGAAGAAGGACAATTCGCTAGGTTGTTTACTTGGAAGTGAACTCGTTACTTGTATTAAAGATATCAAGCTAATATAATAAGATTAATAACTAAGTTAAGCACGAAGCTCCTATCTAATGGCAGACGTACCAGTCTTATATAGAACCTTCATACTTCAGAAGTCGACAATGTCGACAGTCGAGAAGTCGACCTGCATATGTCACGTGACAGTGACCAATGGAAATCCTTGGATCGCTTAACCTACTCTAAGCGATCCCTTATTTGCTATAAGAAACCTGGGTGTGCCCGTCGAGGGTTGCGCCTCTTATTATGACAAGCATCACGTGAACACGTGATTCGTGACACTAACCCGTATAAATCTAAGACTTTTATACCTAGTATAAATCTCTAAATTAGGCGAGTTAAATAGGCTCTAAATAAGGTTCTAGATTCCTTTAAATATATTTAATCTTAATACTTCCTATTATCTAGATAGTAAGTATATAGGTTTAGTATAAGAAATTATATATTTTAGTTAGTTTAGCTAAGTTTTAATAGCTATACTTTAAAGTTATCTCTAGATATTATACTAAGTATTCGGGTATAAAGTTATATTTAATAACTACTTACCTATAACTAATTTAAATATATTTAAATTACGAAAGAAATTAAATAATATTATTCTTATACTTATAAGGCGAGATAGATTCTAGTATTTTTCTTCGCCTACTAAATACTAAAGTTAGTATTAGATATAGAAACCTATAGCTACTTATTTACTATTAGAATTTATAAAACAAAAAGTAGTTTTTAATTATACTAGAATAAGAGTATTAGATATAATAGAGTATAAAACTACTAGGAAATGTATTTTAATAGCGTATTTATTCTATTCCTTTAACGTAGTATATATATGTAACGAGATTGGAGTGTAACGAGATTAGAGTCTATGGTTGACTTTCTACAAGCCTCTAGAGCCCCTACAGAAATGGAACGACCTGTATAACAAGCTTACGCAGCCGCTCGAGCTCGACAGCCTGCTGGCTCGCCCTTGCTTCTGATTACCCGGCTAGCAAAAGGCACTTCTGTTCCTCTCTTGCAATACTAGCGCTGTTCAGTTCTTATGCCTCGGTAGCGGATCACTGAATAGACCGAGTCTGCCTTCCCTGCTACTGCCTCTTGAGTCTTGAGGCCCGGCTATAACAACCCTGAGTACCTGTACTCTAGGCGAGACATGAGATTGTGGAATAGAGGGACGACATAACAATACAGCCACCTTGCTTGAGTTGCTAGTACGCCCTGCTTCCAACTTCTCGGCTAGCAAGGGATGCTCTGAATTCCTGCCTCCTACACGTTCACAATATACGTTTAGATTTTTAGGTTAATAATTCCCTCTTTAAGCGCTAATTATTCGAAAACGCTTATTTTTAAAGCTTATTTATATTAAAAAAGTAAATATAAGACTATTACTAGAAACGTTAAAATATTATTTAATTACTATAAAAGACTAACTAATCTAAATCGGCTTCGTTACTCGAGTCTCGCTTTTTATTAATATTATTAGAGTCCTTATAATACCTCTAAATTATAGTAGTATTACTATTATACTAATAATATAATAGAAAACACTCCTTATATAAGGAAATCTTATATATTATATACTACTTTCTTATTACTTTTATATTTCTACGTTTATAGTATTAAGGGTTTATTATAACCTTAAGTTAATAGAAATAATATTATCTTCGAACCTTTATACTAATATTCTTACACTATTATAGGTTTATTATATAGTTTAGATAAATAAATATATATTCTAGGTATATTCGTACTAAAGGGCTAGTATATAATATAGGTATTAATAGAGTTAAAGAGTTAATAATTAATATAATAAAGTCTCTTCTTTAGAGTAATCTCTAATAAGCGATACTATTAGTAGAAATAAGCTTATATACTAAGAGTTAAAGTAAATACTACTAACCTAAAATTTAAAACGTATATATTGTCGGGACGTAAAGGTGGTTTTAATCACGTGGCTGCACTAGACCACTTTGGTACTAGTGCAAAAGCTGGAGCCTCAAGCTCACAGCTTTATATATAATAACAAGAACAAGAATTATCACTAAAACCCAGAACCCAGAAACCTCTATTCTACTCGAGTAGGCCTGTATTCCTAACACTAATCAGTGGTTAAACTTACAGTTAACTATAGAACAGCTAGGAGTTATTAGAAGAGGTATGACTAAGGTGTAGTAGGCACCCTAAGTTGTATGCTAGAGGAAAGTCGATTTTGAGGTGTAGCAGGCACTCTCGAAACTTTCTAAGGCTTGATCTAGGTGTAGTAGGCACTATAGCATCAAGCTGCGTCCATCACGCAGAGCAATATTATCGTTACGATAGGTTAAGAGCTTGAAGTCGAGGAGCGAACTTTAAGTCCTAGTCGTCCTAGCAAACGGACCAAACCACTGCGTAAGCACACCTTTACAAGCGTAGTATTAACTATAAGAGCAGACCTCTTTGCTAAGCCTATCTGTATGTCATTTTATAAGTATCTGGCAGTTTAACCGCTTTAAGGAGTAAAGAGCGTGATTTAGCTATAAACGGAGTACTGAACGACTACCTACCACCTCACGATTTAGTATTAATAGCTTAATAGCTTTTACCTAACGACACAATGGTTTTAGTCTGTCTAGAAGAATACAAGGACCTTGTCGATACTAGAACATAGTATTCGATCGACCTAAAAAACTGCGAACAAGAGAACGTTAACGGCTTTATCTTGTACAGTATAGTATTCTACTAGCACTGAGTATACATAGACATAGAGTTATAGGAGATCTTTAGAGAAGACTTCTAGGATTAGAACGCTAAAATATAGAAAAAGGGAAATACAAAGGTTGTCCGTGATTTCAGAGATTTTCTTCGCTGTAACAGCGTCTACGTCACTAAACAAGGTAAACGAGTCTACGAGGCACTACAGAGTATTATAGACAAAGAAAAAGAGAACGAGTAGTCCTAAGAGGACGTCGAGAAACAATTAAGGATGTTAAGAAGCTTTAATTCTCGCTAGAACCCGAATTACATACTAGAGTCTCGATCGACCCCAAGGAATTATACTCCGAGCCTACCTATGCCCTCCAACATACACTATACTTCCCAAAACATTCACATAACTCCTAAACTTCAAAACTTACAACCCTAGACGCCGCTAGTAGAAAGATCAGCCCTGAACCTAATTGTAGATACACCTACCCAGGAAATGCCCCTTGTTAACCTACTAAGACCAATTGTCCCTACTCCTGTAAAGGAAGCGCTATTTTCATTCACTAATAGCCCTGTGCTAGACATAGGCGTGTCGAAAATGCTCACTAAGCTATTAAAACTTTACTCTTCCGAGGAAATGAAGTTTAGTAGCGAGCTATACAACATTCTGAACACTAAACTACGTATCTTTGACGATTGCTGTCGTAAGGTTGGCCTCTTACGTAGCCAATACTACGAAGCGTACTCTATTATGCTCAAAGGCAGAGCTAATGGTTTCTACTACGACAAGCTGGCAGGGAGGAACTACGATATCTAAGATATAATCGATATAACAAGGAAAAACTTTAAAACAGAGGAAAATCGGTAGCTTTACTTACAAGAATAGAGAGAGACAATATTACCTCAAATTATACTAGTAAATCCGAACACCTCCCGTCTCGATTATCTCGAAAAGCTCTTTAATAAACTTACTATTATTTAGCGCGGTCTATCCGAATCCTACCGCTAAGATATTAGTATCCGCGACCAGGCTATTAGTACTTGCAGAGGCGTACTAGAATACAAGCTTGCTCTTTATAATCCCGCGGACACATTCGAGAAAGTGTACGACCAACTACGCTCGTCTATTAGTACAGAAACTCGAACTCGTAAGGCCTAGCAATTTAATATATACATCGATCAAAGTAACGTTAAAAGGACATCTGAACATAAAAACGACCCAGACGAAAACAGTTAGTATTAGACTAACAGAAAATATAGCAACCGTAGCCAGAGATTTAGTCGTAGCCGTTCTCGAGGAAGTAACAGAGACAGAAGCGAATACCGCGGTGCTATACGAGGAGGTGACCGTTAGAAGAGATGCTACGTTTACAACAAACCAGGCTATTGGTCGACTAAGCACTCCGATAACGAGAGGGCGACTACATTTAGTCGATGGAGAACTAGCGTACGAAGCGGAGGCTACGTTACTTCGAGAGTACACTTCCAAAGCTTTCTAGCACACTAGGAAGGCATTGAGGGCGAGGATAACAATATCGAAGACACTATATAGTTGTTAGCTAAGATGGAATTTAACGACGACGAAGAGTACTTCCAGGGCTTTATCGATACTAAATTCGGTACAATCAATGGAGCACAAGCACTCGCAGTGCTAAACGATTAGTCTACTCTCTATACTTACACAAAAGTAGACGTGTTCAAAGAAGTCGTCGCTAAGGAAAGCTCTTCGTTTACATTTGACGGTCGATATAGTATAACTACCTTTTAAGGCATTATACCGGATACTAGAGCCGCTAGAGTGTTAATAGCCGGCAAGCCTTAAGTTCAAGCCCTACAAAAGCTTCAACCTTCTCTATAGATCGACTAATTAACCGCAGGAGCTTACAAAATCCGGTTTGGAAAAGGGTGTACTACCTCCTTGGGCACAGTAAATATAATTACCCCTTTAGGGAGTATAGTATTCGAAGTTGTCCTAACTAATACCCCTTTCCTATACTATATTACAGATATAGACAAAATAGGCGTTAAGTTCGATAACCTTGAAAATGTTCTTATTCAGGGCGAGAATATAGTCCCTGTCATACGTAAATGGGGCCACCCGTAGCTACTCCTTAACAGGCCTGAAAAGGCTATTGTATGGAGTTATCTTACAGAGGTAGAACTACGACAATTACACCGTCGCTTTAGCTATCCTTTAACACGTAGACTTATCAAGGTTCTTTAACGAGCAGGACACGACATTAAGGCAAAAGCAGTCTACTACCTTACTAAATACTACTACCAATGCTAGATAAACTAGAAGGTACCTAGACGCTTTAAATTCATACTTAAAGACAAATATAATTTTAATTATACAATTGTTATTAATATGATCTTATTAGGTTGGAAGAATATTGGATACTGAAGGTCATGGAGAATTGATTGATTCTAAAAGGTAGCTATCTAAGATGTTTATATAAAGAGTGTAAGCTTTAGGTAGACATGAAGTCTTTTAGGCAGACACGAAGCATTTAGGCAGTAGAACTATAGGTGTACTAAAAGAGAAAGTGGATCAAACGAGAAAGTGGATCAAAAAGAGGAAGTGGAGTAGATCTAGTACAACACACCCCCCCAGGAGACAGCGTATTACTGAAAGCTGTTACCTGATCTAAGTATTAGATGACTAATATCTATAAGGCGTAATTGTTGGATAAAAAGAGCGTGTTTTTGAGGCGATAGCTCTTTTGTAAAGCCGTCAGCTACCATGCTAGTAGTAGGAACCCAATCTATATTGATGCGCTTCTCCTGAACCTCTTGTCTAAGCCAGCTCTGGATAATGTCGATATGCTTGAGTTTGGTGTCCAATTTTGGCGTATCTCTTTGTAAGAGGCGTATCGTTTGTTGGTTATCACAATAGATGTTCGGAGAGTCTTGGATACGTAACTTAATATAGTTAAATAAGCGTATCCACCACAAGAACTCTTTTATAGTTGTAATAAGGGCTCTAAACTCTAACTCTGTGCTTGACGTAGTCACATGTCGTTGTTTAGTTGATTTGTAGTGTATTAGACCTCCGTATAGCTAAAAGTAGTATCCAATAGAGCTTTTGCGTGTGTCGGTATCGTCTGCAAATGCAGCGTCGCTCCAGGAGAGAAAAGAATCTGTGCCTTGAAAGTTACTATCGAACTCAATAGCTAAATAAGCCGTTCCTACTAAGTAGTATAGTAGGTAGTCAATAGCGTAGAGATATTAAGGTAACGGATTAGTTAGGTATTCTAAGAGTCTTGAAACTACTCTATAGATGTCTAGCCTTGTATAGTAAGAAGCAAAGTTTACGCTTCCCACCTTTTACTAATATCCTTTTATTTGAGAATCAGAGGCTATGCCGTCCCACGATACTAGTTTTGTTATAGGAAGTGGTATTTGTGGTACTCGAGTAACAATAATATTAAATCGGCTTGCAAGGCTTTGAATATAGTCGTCCTATATTAGCCAAAGCTTTCGTTGTAATCGATCCCGGATAATTCGTACTCCTAGGAAGTGCGTAGCTTCGCCAAGTTGTCGTATTTGGTATCTAGAAAGCAGCTTTCTTTCGAAGTCATCGACTTTTGACTGATTTTCCTTGGAATAAGCGATAACAATATCATCTACGTACAGTATAAGGGTAAGC